>JAXFYN010000846.1:0-88630 GCA_036172215.1 Camellia granthamiana | reverse complement strand
AGACTTTTTTTTTCAAGTTCCTTGACATTGCTATCCGGGGGAGGAAAAAGCTAGGGAGCCTAAAAAGTAGACATTGAAAAATTAATCTAAATTTGAGTTACACCTAGAATGAATGTCATTCACGAACTTTACTTTCTTTTACTAACTTCTTAGTAGACTGTTTTTTTCAAGTTCCTTGACATTGCTTTGTGTGGGGGGGGGGGGGGGGGGGGGGGGGGGTTTAGTATTTATTAAAAAAAGAAGTTGGTGAAAAAAATCTCCGAGTTGGGGTAAGAACAGAGTAGTACTTAACTGGTTTCATAATTGTGGTCTTCACAGCCCATGGGGCTACAGTGTTGGTGCGGATGTTGTCCTTTGCCCATTCACAAGCAAGTTCCTTGTTAGCTGATTGATTGCAACCTAAAAACCAAACAATGGAAAGCTTTTATGTGCAATAATTACCTTCAAATTTTCTGCCTAATCATCACCAAAAATGTTAAACATAAAAGACATGGAGTCCCCGTGTATATGAGATCCTCTATTTTCAAATTTCTTACTCTCATTTTCAAAAACACTTATGTTCATTGAATTATTGAAATCTCGAGGGTGTGATACTCACAAAATTTTAAAAAATATGATTTAATGATTTTGGTAAAAAAAATGAATAAGACCTCTAAATTATCACACCTAAATTGACACTTGGGTTGTTTGGGATGATCTAAATAAGTGTACTTTTTGACTTTTTATGAAACATGGGTTGGGGTTTGAAGTGATATGTCAGAGAGGTGATGTGGCTTAAATAAGATGATGTGACTTAAATAGGATAGTGACTTTTTGACTTTTTTCAAACATGCCAAACCAAGCCTTTGTGATGTGGACTGTTGCACATTAGTTGTTGATTTGTTTAAATTTCAGCCAAATAAGACCCAACTCTGCCATATAAATGTGGGCAAATTTACAATTAATATTTTAAGGGACTCTAGTGTTGCTCAATTATAACACGTACCTTTAGATGCGGCATAAACTGAAACTGCAGGCAGAGCAGTAACGCCGGCGACGGAGGAGATGAAGACGATACTTCTGTATCCAGACGCTTTCAAGAGGAGATGAGCAAGTTGGCAGAGATGGTAAGGGGACTCAACATCGGTTCTCATTATCTCTGAAAAATCTTCTGTGGTGATTTCTATAGTTTTTTTTAGTAGAGTTGATGCAGCATTGTTCACCTAACCCAATATTGATCTTAAAAAATTTAAGTACATTGTGTATATCAATTTAATTTGGAAATCAATAATAGTATGGATCATGAAAAAGTAATTTAAAAAATAGGTCAAAAAGTATAATGCGTATATCAATTTTACTAGGATCAAAAAGAAAATTAGCAAAATGTGATTAGAGGTGGTTGTCGGGAGTGGTGGTTGACTTTTGGCTTGATGTGGTGATTGAAAGTGGTTATTGTCAATAGGAGGTCGACAGCGTCACTAGTGATTGTCAAAGGTGGTGGCCGAAAGAGGTAGTGGCTGGTAGTAGTAATGAGTAGACAGTGGCTGGTAGTAATAATGAGTAGTGTGGGTGATAGGGTCAGAGGAGGACGAAGAAATGAAAAAAAAAAATCTAAAATTCTAAACAAAGTAAAACTAATTTTTTTGTAGTTAAATTTATGTAAACTCTTTGCAAAACTTTAAAGCAAAAACACGGAATGAATTTTTATTTATAATTATTAAAAAATTTACATATATAAAAAAAGAATTATAAACATATATATTGCCGATCACACTCTAAGGAGAATCCTATGCCCTGCCCCCACAATCCTCTGTGAATTTTATTTTAATTTGTTTTTTAAGTAATAATATGGAAAGGAAGCATCCTATGCCCTTCCTGCCGGACAGTCCTCTGTCAACTTTCTTTGTTCTTTATTTTTTTAACGTATAATAATGCTAAAACCTTTTACCTTTTTTTATTATTTTATTTATCAGATATGTATAATTTGAATATTATGAGTTCTACATAGACGTTAGTAATAAATTTAATAATGATAAAAAAAAAAAAAAAAAAAAAAAGTGTGCACCAAGAAGTAAACTAAAAGTAGTAAGAAGAGATCGTCATCTTTAACATTATTAGTGAAGTTATTGTACCAACCACTTCCTACTTAACTGTTTTTCTGCAAATACTAATCAATCAGTTCTGTTTTCTGCTCATACTATACTAGCATATCATCCGTGCTATGCATGAATTGTGTTTACAATTATCTATATATGTGAATTGTGATTTTTGAAGTTTTTTTTTTGTTTTTTTAATGTCTTCTTTTTTTCCTTTTTTATATTATATTAAAATTTAATATTTTGATAATAATCATGGAAAATGCTAGAGGTCCCAAATTTTCTACCAAATAAATGACCAAATGTCTCACATGGGTGTGGGGTCCGCATATGTGTTGGACTTTCCAAAAAATTAAATGTCTTTTTTATTATTATAATATATTAAAATTTAATATTTTGATAATAATCATATGTGTTGGACTTTTCAAGAAATTTTTTTTATGCTTGTTCTTAATGCATTAAAGTGTTATTATGAGGGATAATAATTATATGTGTTGGATTTCAAAGAATTTTTTTTTATGCTTGTTTTTAATGTATTAAAGTGTTATTATGAGGGTAAGACTTGGGTGTTGGAAGAAGTTAATAAATGCTAAGATTTTATTTTATTTTTTTTAAATCAAAAAATCAGGAAATTTAGATTAGGAGATTGGAGCTCCCACGAGGCTTGAGGTTAAAAACCCCCTTTTGCTTAATATATAACTAGCATATCACCCGTGCTATGCACGGATTGTGTTTAGAATTATCTATATATGTGAATTGTGATTTTTAAATATATATATATATTTTTTAAATGTCTTCTTTTTTTTCCTTTTTTTTATATTATATTAAAATTTAATATTTTGATAATAATCATATGTGTTGGACTTTTCAAGAAATTAAATGTCTTTTTTTTATTATATTATATTAAAGTTTAATATTTTGATAATAATCATATGTGTTAGATTTTTCAAGAAATTTTTTTTATGCTTGTACTTAATGCATTAAAGTGTTATTATGAGGGATAATAATCATATGTGTTAAGACTTTTCAAAGAATTTTTTTTATGATTGTTCTTAATGCATTAAAGTGTTATTATGAGGGTAAGACTTGGGAGTTGGGAGAAGTTAATAAATGCTAAGATTTTTTTTAAAAAAAAATCAAAAAATCAAGAAATTTAGATTGGGAGGTTGGAGCTGTGAATTGTGATTTTTAAATGTTTTTTTTTTAAATGTCTTATTTTTTTTCCTTTTTATGTTATATTAAAATTTAATATTTTAATAATAATCATATGTGTTGGACTTTTCAATGAATTAAATGTCTTTTTTTTATTATATTATATTAAAGTTTAATATTTTGATAATAATCATATGTGTTGAACTTTTCAAGAAATTTTTTTATGCTTGTTATTAATGCATTAAAGTACTATTATGAGAGATAATAATCATATGCGTTGGGACTTTTCAAGGAATTCATATGTGTTGGATTTCAAAGAATTTTTTTTATGCTTGTTCTTAATGCATTAAAGTGTTATTATGAGGGTAAGACTTGGGAGTTGGGAGAAGTTAATAAATGCTAAGATTATTATTTTTTTAAATCAAAAAATCAGGAAATTTAGATTGGGAGATTGGAGTTCGCACAAGGCTTGGGGTTAAAAACCCCATTTTGCTTAATATATAGTACTAGCCTATCACCCGTGCTATGCACGGGATAATTATAGATATTTATATTTGTTTTAGATTTTTTTAATATATAAATTATGTTTTTTAAGATTTTTTTTCTTATCACTAACCATAGTGTATGGGGGAAGTTGAAAAGGGTACTGCAGTAACTATATACGAATTGTATCTATAATTATTTGTATAAGGAGATTTTAAATGCTGATCAAGGGATTTTGACCAAATCAATAATTGCAGGCATGTGGAAAGATATGTGGATTGAAAAAAGTTAATAAATGCTAATCAGAAGATTTTGACTAAATCAATAAATACTGAGTTTTTTTTTTTTAAATAAAAAATTTTAAAAATTCAGATTGGGATATTGAAGCTTCCATAGGTCTTGGGGGCTAAAAACTCCCTTTTGCTTAATATATAGTATAGATATAGATAGATAGATTGATTGATATATCTTTTTATTTTTATTTTTATTTTTGTGTGGTTTCTATTCGGGTATTTTTTTTTCAATTTATTTAAGATGGAGTTGTGGGTATCTTTTTTTTTTTAAATTTAATTTATCTGTGGTTTCCATTTGTTTTTAATTATTATTATTTAGGTAAGTTATGATATGAGTTAGATATGTGATAGACATGTGAGTTTTCTTGATTTAAAGTTTATTTAGATAAACTTTAAAGATTTTTTTTTAGTTTTTTAGTTTTTTTTGTTATGTTATAATATAATATATAAAATATAGGTAGATATCTACAACTTTAATATAAAATATTATCTGATTTTTTGGGGAAGAGAAAATGAATGCAAGTTTTAATATTTTTTTTTAAAATTTTGTGAGAGAGATTAGGAGGGAAAGATTATGAAATATTTTTGTTATTAAATAAATAAATCAGTCAATAGTTTTTTTTAATCTATTTTGTAAATTAAAAATCAATAATTTTAAAAATTTGATTAATTTGTCCCATTAAGTAATTTAAAATTTTGATAGATATACATAAAAAAAAATACATAATTATATTATTAAATCACAATTCAAATTTAAATGTTATATCTTTTTGAGATCTATAGCTAAATTCTTATCTTTTTTTTTTAAATTTGTTGTGTGTAACCATAGTGTATGGGAGAAATTGAAAAGGGTGTTGCAATAATTATGAGAGAAGTCAAAAGGGATTGTGGGTTGGGAAAAGTTAATAAATGTTGAGGTTGGATTGGGAGAAGTCAATAAACGCTGAGTTTTTTTTTTTAAATCAAAAAATTAGAAAATTAAGATTAGGAGATTGGAGCTCCTATATGATTTTTTTGGAAGAGAAAATGAATGCAAGTTTTAATATTTTTTTTTTGAAAATTTGTGAGAGAGATTATGAAGTATTTTTGTTATTAAATAAATAAATCAGTCAATAGTTTTTTTTAATCTATTTTGTAAATTAAAAATCAATAATTTTGAAAAATTAATTAATTTGTTCTATTAAGTGATTTAAAATTTTGATAGATACACATAAAAAAAATACATAATTATATTATTAAATCATAATTCAAATTTAGATGTTATATCTTTTTGAGATCTATAACTAAATTCTTATCTTTTTTATTTTTTATTTTTGTGTGTAATCATAGTTTATGAGAGAAATTAAAAATGATGTTGAAATAATTATGAGAGAAGTCAAAAGGGATTGTGGGTTGAGAAAAGTCAATAAATGCTAAGGTTGGGTTGGGAGAAGTCAATAAATGCTGAGGTTTTTTTTTTTAAATCAAAAAACTAGAAAATTAGGATTAAGAGATTGGAGCTCCCATAGGCCTTGGGGTTAAAAACCCCCTTTTGCTTAATATATAGTACTAGCATATCACCCGTGCTATGCACGGATTGTATTTATAATTATCTATATATGTGAATTGTGATTTTTAAATGTCTTTTTTTTTTCTTTTTTTTTTAAATGCCTTCTTTTTTTCCTTTTTTTATATTATATTAAAGTTTAATATTTTGATAATAATCATATGTTTTAGACTTTTCAAGGAATTAAATGTCTTTTTTTAATTATATTATATTAAAGTTTAATATTTTGATAATAATTATATGTGTTGGACTTTTTAATAAATTTTTTTTTATACTTATTCTTGATGCATTAAAGTGTTATTATGAGAGATAATAATCATATATGTTGGGACTTTTCAAGAAATTTATATGTGTTGCATTTCAGAGAATTTTTTTTATGCTTGTTCTTAATACATTAAAGTGTTATTATGAGGGTAAGATTTGGGGATTTAGAGAAGTTAATAAATGCTAAGGCTGTGTTTGGTTGTGATTTCAAAACGTGATTTTACACCATAGTTTGAGTGTGATGTTTGTTTAGTGTTTTGGATTCACGTTTCAAATGCTCTGCAGAGAGCTCTGTCTCTGCTCTGTCTCAGCCACGCATTTCAGTTTTTTTTTTTTTTGAAAATTTTGCTTGACGGGACGTCCGGCCAGTTGACCGAAATAATGAATATTTTTTTTTTGAAATTGATTTATATAATCGAAAAAAACATTTTCTGAAATTTTTAAAAATTTTTATGTGCTTTAAAATAATTTTGAGTTGTATGTTTAGTTATGAGTTGTAAATTTTTGTATCACATTTCAAATGTCACATTAATAATTCCCCACTCAAATCAAAACCCTTTTCAAAACTATTTTCAAAACTCTTTACCAAACAAATTTTCTACACTCAAATCATAATTCCACAACACACAAACTCAAAATATAACTCATACTCTCAAATCACATTTACAAAACTCTACCAAATGCTACCTAAGTTTGTTTTTTTTTTTAAATCAAAAAATCAAGAAATTTAGATTGGGAGATTGGAGCTCCCACAAGGCTTGGGGTTAAAAACCACATTTTGCTTAATATATAGTATAGACTAACATATCACCCGTGCTATATACGGATTGTATTTACAATTATCTATATATGTTAATTGTGATTTTTAAATGTTTTTATTTTTATTTTTAAATGTCTTTTTTTTTTCCTTTTTTATATTATATTAAAGTTTAATATTTTGATTTTCAAGGAATTAAATGTATTTTTTTATTATATTATATTAAAGTTTAATATTATGATAATAATCATATGTGTTAGACTTTTCAGGAATTTTTTTTATGCTTGTTCTTAATGCATTAAAGTGTTATGAGGGATAATAATCATATGTGTTGGGACTTTTCAAGAAATTCATATGTGTTGGATTTCAAAGAATTTTTTGTATGCTTGTTCTTAATGCATTAAAGTGTTATTATGATGATAAAACTTGGGAGTTGGAAGAAGTTAATAAATGCTAAGTTTTTTTTTTTTTAAATCAAAAAATCAAGAAATTTAGATTGGGAGATTGGAGCTCCCACAAGGCTTGGGGTTAAAAACCCCATTTTGCTTAATATATAGTATAGACTAGCCTATCTCCTGTGCTATGCATGGGATAATTATAGATATTTATATTTGTTTTAATTTTTTTAATATATAAATTATGTTTTTTAAGATTATTTATAAAAATAATTTAACAATCTTATCATTAACCATAGTGTACAGGAGAAATTAAAAAGGCTATTGCAGTAACTATGCACGGGCTGTATCTATAATTATTTGTATGAGGGGATTTTAAATGTTAATCAGAGATTTTGACCAAATCAATAAATACAGGCATGTGGATTGAAAAAAGTTAATAAATGCTAATCAGGGGATTTTGACCAAATCAATAAATGCTGAGGTTTTTTTTTTTAAATCAAAAATTTAGAAAATTAAGATTGAGAGATTGGAGCTCCCACAAGGTTTGGGGTTTAGAAACCCCATTTTCCTTAATATATTTACAATTATCAATATATGTGAATTGCAATTTTTAAATGTCTTCTTTTTTTCTTTTTTTATATTATATTAAAATTTAATATTTTGATAATAATCATATGTGTTGGACTTTTCAATGAATTAAATGTCTTCTTTTTTTATTATATTATATTAAAGTTTAATATTTTGACAATAATCATATGTGTTGGACTTTTCAAGAAATTTTTTTTGTACTTGTTCTTAATGCATTAAAGTGTTATTATAAGGGATAATAATCATATGTGTTGGGACTTTTCAAGTAATTCATATGGCTTGGGGTTAAAAATCCCTTTTGCTTAATATATAACTAGCATATCACCCGTGCTATGCACGAGATAATTATAAATATTTATATTTGTTTTAGATTTTTTTAATATATAAATTATGTTTTTTAAGACTTTTTATAAAAATAATTTAACAATCTTATCACTAACCATAGTGCATGAGAGAAGTTGAAAAGGGTACTGCAATAACTATACACAGATTGTATCTATAATTATTTGTATGAGGGAATTTTAAATGCTGATCAGAGGATTTTGACCAAATCAATAAATGCAGGTATGTGGAAAGACATGTGAATTGAAAAAAGTTAGTAAATGCTGATCAGGAGATTTTGACCAAATCAATAAATGTTGAGTTTTTTTAATAAAAAATTTAGAAAATTCAAATTGGGATATTAAAGCTCCCACAGGCCTTGGGGGTTAAAAACTCGGGCATTGATTTAGACCCCCTTAAAACACCCACCCCCACAACCCCCTCATACACATGGAGGTTGGGGATTGGATGAGAAGAAAATAAAAAAGAAAAAAAAGAAAAGAAAAGTTGACCAATCAAAACTAAAGGGGGTCTCAACCTTTATTCTAAAAACCCCCTTTTGCTTAATATATCTATATCTATACTATATATTAAGCAAAAGGGGGTTTTTAACCCCAAGGCCTGTGGGAGCTCCAATCTCCTAATCCTAATTTTCTAATTTTTTGATTTAAAAAAAAAAAAAACCTCAGCATTTATTGACTTCTCCCAACCCAACCTTAGCATTTATTGACTTTTCCCAAGCCACAATCCCTTTTGACTTCTCTCATAATTATTGCAACATCCTTTTCAATTTCTCCCATAAACTATGGTTACACACAAAAATAAAAAATAAAAAAGATAAGAATTTAGTTATAGATCTCAAAAAGATATAATATCTAAATTTGAATTATGATTTAATAATATAATTATGTATTTTTTTTATGTATATCTATCAAAATTTTAAATCACTTAACGGGACAAATTAATCAATTTTTCAAAATTATTGATTTTTAATTTACAAAATAGATTAAAAAAACTATTGACTGATTTATTTATTTAATAACAAAAATATTTCATTATCTCTCTCCCCTAATCTCTCTCACAAATTTTCAAAAAAAGATATTAAAACTTGCATTCATTTTCTTTTCCCCAAAAAATCAGATAGGAGCTCCAATCTCCTAATCCTAATTTTCTAATTTTTTGATTTAAAAAAAAAAACTCAGCATTTATTGACTTCTCCCAACCCAACCTCAGCATTTATTGATTTTTCCCAACCCACAATCTCTTTTGACTTCTCTCATAATTATTGCAACATCCTTTTCAATTTCTCCCATACACTATGATTACACACAAAAATTTTAAAAAAAAATAAGAATTTAGCTATAGATCTAAAAAAGATATAACATCTAAATTTGAATTGTGATTTAATAATATAATTATGTATTTTTTTTATGTATATCTATCAAAATTTTAAATTACTTAATGGGACAAATTAATCAATTTTCCAAAATTATTGATTTTTAATTTACAAAATATATTAAAAAAAACTATTGACTGATTTATTTATTTAATAACAAAAATATTTCATAATCTCTCCCTCCTAATATCTCTCTCAAATTTTCAAAAAAAAATATTAAAACTTGCATTCATTTTCTCTTCCCAAAAAATCAGATAATATTTTCTATTAAAGTTGTAGATATCTACCTATATTTTATATATTATATTATAACATAACAAAAAAAAAACTAAAAAACTAAAAAAAAAATCTTTAAAGTTTATCTAAATAAACTTTAAATCAATAAAACTCACATGTCTATCACATATCTAACTCACATCATAACTTACCTAAATAATAATAATTAAAAATAAATGGAAACCACAGATAAATTAAATTAAAAAAAAAAGATACCCACAACTCCATTTTAAATAAATTGAAAAAAAAATACCCGAATAGAAACCACACAAAAATAAAAATAAAAATAAAAAGATATATCTATCTATCTATCTATCTATATCTATACTATATATTAAGTAAAAAGGGATTTTTAACCCCCAAGGCCTATGGAAGTTTCAATATCCCAATCTAAATTTTTAAAATTCTTTATTTAAAAAAAAAACTCAGCATTTATTGATTTGGCCAAAATCTCCTTATTAGCATTTATTAACTTTTTTCAATCCACGTATCTTTCCACATGCCTGCAATTATTGATTTGGTCAAAATCCCCTTATCAGCATTTAAAATCCCCTTATACAAATAATTATAGATACAATTCGTGTATAGTTACTGCAGTACCCTTTTCAACTTCTCCCATATACTATGGTTAGTGATAAGAAAAAAATCTTAAAAAACATAATTTATATATTAAAAAAATTCTAAAAGAAATATAAATATCTATAATTATCCCGTGCATAGCACGGGTGATAGGCTAGTTATATTAAAGTTCAATATTTTGATAATAATCATATGTGTTGGCATTTTCAAGAAATTTTGTTTTATGCTGGTCTTTAATGCATTAAAGTTTAATTATGATGGTTTTTGACTAAATCTCCCAAAAGGCATGGAGGTTGGGAGAAATTAAAAAATGTTGAGTTTTTTTTTTTTAAATCAAAAAATTAGAAAATTACAATTGAGATATTTGAGCTCCCACAAGACTTGTGGGCTAAAAATCCCTTTTTTCCTTTAAAATTTTGATAGATATACATCAAAAAAATAGATAATTATATTACTAAATCATAATTCAAATTTAAATGTTGTTATATCTTTTTGAGATCCATAACTCAATTCGTATCCATAACTAAATAAATAGTATATAGAAGAAATTAAAAAGGGTGCTGCAGTAATTATGAGAGCTGAGAAAAGTCAAAAAGGTTTGTGGGTTGGGAGAAATCAATAAATGCTGAGGTTTTTTTTATAAAAAAAATCAAAAAATTAGAAAATTAGGATTAGAATATTAGAGCTCCCACAAAGTTTGTAGATTAGAAACTCTCTTTCCTTATATAATAGATAGATATAGATATTATATTAAAGTTCAATATTTTGATAATAATCATATGTGTTGAAATTTTCAAAGAATTTTGTTTATGCTGGTCTTTAATGCATTAAAGTTTGGAGCTCCCACAATACTTGTGGGTTAAAAATCCCTTTTTTCCTTTAAAATTTTGATAGATATACATCAAAAAAATAGATAATTATATTACTAAATTATAATTCAAATTTAAATGTTGTTATATCTTTTTGAGATCCATAACTCAATTCTTATCCATAACTAAATAAATAGTGTATAGGAGAAATTGAAAAGGGTGCTACAGTAATTATGAGGGGTGAGAGAAGTCAAAAAGGTTTGTGGGTTGGGAGAAATCAATAAATGATGAGGTTTTTTTTTTAAAAAAAAATCAAAAAATTAGAAAATTAGGATTAGGATATTAGAGATCCCACAAAGTTTGTAGATTAGAAACTCCCTTTCCTTATATAATAGATAGATATAGATATTATATTAAAGTTCAATATTTTGATAATAATCATGTGTTGGAATTTTCAAGGAATTTTGTTTATGCTGGTCTTTAATGCATTAAAGTTTAATTATGAGGGTTTTTGACCAAATCTCCCAAAGGCATGGAGGTTGGGAGAAATTAATAAATGCTGAGGTTTTTTTTTTTAAATCAAAAAATTAAAAAATTAGAATTGGGATATTGGAGCTTCCACAAGACTTGTGGGTTAAAACCCCCATTTTCCTTTAAAATTTTGATAGATATACATAAAAAAAAGAAGATAATTATATTATTAATTCATAATTCAAATTTAGATGTTGTTATATCTTTTTGAGATCCATAACTAAATTATTATCCATAACTAAATAAATAGTATATAGGAGAAATTAAAAAGGGTGCTGCAGTAATTATGAGAGAAGTCAAAAATATTTGTGAGTTGGGAGAAGTCAATAAATGCTGAGGGTTTTTTTTTTAAATAAAAAAATAAAAAAATTAGGATTATGATATTGAAGCTGGGAGAAGTTAACAAATGCATTAAATGTCTTTTTTTTATTATATTATATTTAAAGTTTAATATTTTGATAATAATCATATGTGTTGGACTTTTCAAGAAAATTTTTTTATGCTTGTTCTTAATGCATTAAAGTGTTATTATGAGGGATAATAATTATATGTGTTGGGACTTTTCAAGGAATTCATGTGTTGGATTTCAAAGAATTATTTTTATGCTTGTTGTTAATGCATTAAAGTGTTATTATGATGGTAAGACTTGGGAGTTGGGAGAAGTTAATAAATGCTAAGATTTTTTTTTTAAATCAAAAAATCAGGAAATTTAGATTGGGAGATTGGAGCTCCCACAAGGCTTGGGGTTAAAAACCCCCTTTTGCTTAATATATAGTATAGATATAGATATAGATTATTCAGAAAAAAATAAATAAATTTACTCCACTATTTGAACTGGAGAATCCAGTTTAATTTAGGGCAAATTACATCTACCTCCTTCGAGGTTTAGCTAAATTACAGATACCCCTGAGGTTTATATTTTCATAACAAATTGCCCCATAATTTGTTATGCAAATATAGCCTTCAGAGGGGTATCTGTAATTTCTCAAAACTCAGGGGAGTATCTGTAATTTTGCTAAACCTGGAGGGGTATATGTAATTTGCCCTTTAATTTATTATGAACCCATTTCGATTCCATTTTATTAATATGAATCGTTCAATATTTAGTGTCTTTTAAATAGACCATCCATGCAAAAAATTTAATTGATTGATTATTAGATATCGGTTGCTACATAATTGAATAACATTTTAAAAACAGCGGCTGTTGCGAAGCATGTTTGGTTTTTGTTTTCTGGGGGGGAGGGTTCTATGTGGTGTCAATGGGTTAAGTCCTACTTACTCAAGGGTAGGAGCTTTTGGCATGTTAAGATGCCTAGTGACCCTTCATGGGTCTGGAGGAAACTTTTGTCTCTTAGAAATCTTATCTTTCCTCTTATCAACTTCAAGATTGGTAACGGGGAGAAGGTTTTCTTGTGGTTTGATAACTGGCACCCTTTGGGTTCCTTGTGGAGTAGGTTTGGGCATCGGGTTCTGCGTGATACGGGTCTTTCTTTCAATTCCAAAGTTAGTGATATTATTTCTAATAATAATTGGAAGTGGCCTCTGGATAATTCTTGGGAGATCCAGGCGTTGATTTCATCTACTCCTCTTGATTTTAAACCTGGTAGGGTTATCCAGGACTGTCCTATCTGGAACCTTACTGTGGATGGGAATTTTAGTATTCATTCTACTTGGGATAGCTGGAGGGATAAGGGTACCAAAGTGCCTTGGGTCAACCTGGTTTGGGGTTCCCCCTCTATCCCTAGGGTTAGCTTTGTGGTCTGGATGGCTATTCATGAGAGGTTAAATACGGGGGATCGGCTGCACCAATTTGGCCTTGTTCATAACCCTATGTGTCCTTTGTGTCATGGTCCTGAGGAGAGTCATTCCCACCTGTTTTTCAGTTGTGTGTACTCTTCTAGAATTTGGGATGCCATACAAGTCAAGTGTAACATTAGTTGGCCTCACCTTCCTTGGCAGGAGTCTGTGGTCTATGCTACCAAGTCTATCTTAGGTAAAACCTTGAAGTCTGCCATTTTGAAACTCTCTTTCCTTGGCACAGTCTACCAGATTTGGTTAGAAAGGAATAGGAGGATCTTTAACAAAGACTCTAAACCTGAGACTGTTGTTATCAACCTTATTGTCCAAATGGTCAGATGTAGAGTACTTTCTATGGTTAATCTGTCTAACTCTACAGGTGATGCTTGGTACTTGGCTCAATGGAACTTACCAATCTCTATCATGAAGCAGCCTCAGGACAGCAGTGCTGGTGGCAGTTTGAGTGTGGAGAGTGCACCTATATTGAGGGTTGAGGGAGGGTGAGCAGAAACTGTGGGATTTCTAATAGGTTTCTCTTTTGCAGGTATATATCATGTCTGCTTGTTCCAATCTGAGAATGGATCTTTACGTTCAGGAATGGTTGGCTTCTGTTACTAGAGGGCCGAGTGTAGTGAGCCTCCATAATCTTTTTCTACATTGTGGGTCGAGGGGTGTGAGGCTGTACATAACTAACATTTATTTGTATCTATATATTATAAGTTTTTATTTGCAGGTTAAGGAAGCTCCTCATTACTGTATGAAGAATTGTGGGTTGAGTGATGAGAGAACATATATTGTGTGGAGTGTTGTTATTAGATGTGGGTTGAGTGATGGGAAGTCTCATATTTTCACTATTTTCCTTCTTCTCTATGATGTTACAGGTAATTGTGTCACTTACTATATTCTCCTCTATGGGCAGGTTGTGCCGAATTCAGTTTGGTGGTGTGGGGGTGGCTGCACATTGCACCACTTTTGCAGGTTTTATCTAAACTGGGATTATGAGGTATTGGCTGTTGGGTGGCAGTTGGATGATTGTACATGTACCGTGGTGATGGCTGCTTCAAGCGCCTTGCTGGGCTATATGAGAGTGTTAATCAGTTGTATTTCGTTTTGTTTGTTTGTGACCTTAATGTGTCATTTTGCCTACCTCTACGGGCTGTGTAGTAGGATTTGTGTATATTTTGTGTTGTGGTTCGGTAAGCACGGTATGCTGGACGCCTTGAAAGTCCTTTTCTGGTTACAATTTGTGAACTTTATAAGTGCTACATGTGCCCACCTCCGCTGGTTGCGTGGAAGAGTTGCTGCTGGGCACCTTTGGTTTGTTTGGGTATGGGATTGCTTGTTATTTAGTTTGTACAATGTCCCTATCCGGTACTGGACATGGCCTTTGTACAGATTGTTGAGCAGTGATCTCCTTTTGTATTTCAAGCTGCCGTAGTTCTCTCTTGTTTTGGTTAGTTTTTTGTTTTTTTTTTCTTTCTTTGTGCTGTTGGGCTTCGGTGTGTGTGCCGTAGTCTTGTTGTTGTTTTGTTTGGTAGGGCCTGGGGTTTGCCCCTTGTAATCTTGTAAATTTCTCTGTTTTATTTATTTCTTATTCACCCAAAAAAAAAACATTTTAAAAACAAATAAACAACTTATTTCTTAAATTATATTTGCCATTTATTTTTTAAAAGATAAATGTAATACAAAAATATAGTTATCGATATTCTATTAAATTGATTTGTTTATGAATGATTTACTCGAGAGACGTTAAAAATTGAACCGTTAAAATCAATGTAATGACCCTAAACTAGGATCAAAATGGGCGGAACTGAATCTTCCAATCAAAATGTCGACCAGAAGGAAGCTACCTCCAACAAAAAAACGTTCTTACTCTATGACCCAAGTGACCTGATAACAATACTTTAAATTGATCGAATTGAACAGATTGCTATTCATGGGCATATAGTTGAAGAAATAATGATATACAAATAAAATTTTTATACATAATAATATAATTTTTTATGGGCACATTATTATGAATATATTTTCTATATAAACTTTCTATTTACAAATGAATATTAAGATTGTTTAGATGCGAAATGACTATGAGAAGCACAGGTAGTTGGTAGATTTGAAGATTGAACTTACAAGGATGTTGAGTTTGCCATCAAAGACAGAAGAGACGGTCTTCATAAGTTCCTCTCGTTGAGCTCTTGATGACAAATCGCCACTACAGGAAAAATGGTGTATAGCAACGTTTTTTTTTGTGGCGTTTAGGGAAACGCCACTATAAATTAACGAAACACAACGTTTTCGAAAAACGTTGTGTCTGATCTCAGTGAAACGGCGCCGTATTGGGTCAATGTATTGACCGTCAAAACCTCCGTCTCTTTGAACTCAGTCTCTCTTTCTCAGTCTCCACCACAACTCAGTTTCCCTCTCTTCCAAAACCCTCGATTTGAAGCTCTCACTCTCTCTCGCTCAGTTTCAAACACACACTCTCTCGCTCAATTTCTCACTCTCAACCCTCGATTTGCTCGATTGCAGATCCAAAACCCTCGATGGTTTGCGCTTCATCGATCTCTGTCGCTCGCAATCGAACTCTCTAGCTATTCTTCATCGATCTCTGTCGCTTGAGGGCTTTGCTCTAGCTGTTCTTCATCGAACTCAAACTCGATCTGTTCTTCATCAAATCGATCCGTTCTGTTCTTCATCAAATCGATCTGTTCTTCATCAAATCGCAGATCCAAAATCCAAAATCGATCTGTTCTAGCTGATCTCTCTTGCTCTTATATCAGATACATTTTTCATTCTCTACTTTCTCATTGTCAAATCTGCTGATCTGTTCTACTTTCTCTGTAATTTTTTCGTTCTTTAGTTTAAAAAATTTGGATTCTATTTACTTAAAATGTTTGTAATTGCCGAAGTCTTAGTGGATTCTATTTACTTAAAATGTTTGTTTGTTTGTAATTTTAATTTGGATGTAGGAGACAATAGGTCACTTGATCAAATTCCTATTGCTTGCAAAGATGCAGTAGCAATTTTGTTTATGTTTGATCTTACTAGCCGGTGTACTCTAAATAGGTATGTTAATTATTTCATCATTAAATCAACACTCCTTTTAATAGTGATACATACATAGTTTTAAGTTTAAAGAACCACTAATTTGATATAATTTTGTGTTTTCTGGATTATTACAGTGTTATTGGATGGTACAATCAAGCAAGAAAGTGGAATCAAGTACTAAATCTATCTTCTAAATTTGCATCAATTGGAATGTGTGGTTTAGATTATTCTATGCATTTTTCTGTAATATTTTTTCTCCTATAGCAGTAGTGAATGGATAAATATAATGGCAACAAACAACATTATGAAAGTGGGTAGAACTTCATTTTGTTGATGGGGTCTTTACTAGTGAAGTGCCAAACATTTAAGATTATTAATGATCCAATCAGATATTCCTCAAAAGAAAATAAAAAATAAAAAAATACAATAGAAAAAGTACTTGTTTAATGCAATTGTGGGGGAGAAAAAGATTTATGTCAATAATTTGATCATTAATAAGTGTGTTATGGATGATAGCGGCAACAATCTCTATTTTTGTATTGAAAAGAATGAAGTTGCAGAATTTCATTATTTGGATACTATTCATTCTTAAAAGAGTATGAACATATTTTCATATAAAATTTTTAATTTTTTTGCTTTAATTTTTGTTTGCAGATGGCAATTCCTATACTAATCGGGACCAAATTCGATGATTTTGTTCAACTTCTGCCGGATTTGCAGTGGACAATTGTGACCCAGGTACAAATTCCTCAGCATTTTTTGTGTATAATTTGTTCAGCAGTATTAATTGACAAAGAAATCTGTCTTTTTGCAATAATGAAGTTGATTAACTAGTTTTGTTCCCAAATATTAAGGAAAGCTTTAATATGCAAATTAAACAGGACCCATATTTTTCATATAAAGTACAACTTATTCATCATCCAGTCTGAAGGTGGAGTATCCAAAATCTTGGTTCATAGCTGCCCACCCCAAGTGCTAAGCAGTATGTCATCCAGTCTGAAATGGATACAAAACGTGCTAAGCAGTATGTCCTATCCTTCATTTCAATACTTTGGTTTCTTAGCTTTCTTACTCTTATTATGTGGTATCACCTTTAAAATTGCAAGGTTTGATGATGATCTTTATCCAAAGTTGTTCTATGGTTTATTTTCCGGTTTAAAATTGCAAGGTTTTATACTTGTTCTGGTGCAGAGAAAGATCTGCACCAGATTGAGAATCCTGTTCCTAGTCAGTAGAGTTCCCAATATTAGCAGGAACATAAATCAGCACGACTTTGTAATTTTGGTTATACATGACCAAGAAAACTTGTTCAGTGATCAGTGTCAAATTAAAGAAATTGCATGCTCTTCCCTGGTGGGACAATAGGTCCTACGTTTGATCAAAGTTCATTTGCTCTTGAACTGGAAATCAATATGTATGAGTGTATGGGTTTTAAAGTGAAGTTGTTTGATATTAGTTCTTTCAATTAGTAATTCAGATGTTGTGGCTTTAGTTTTGTGTGTGTGTGTGTGTATCATTTATATGACTATACTATTGAATACATTAGGTAATTTGATATGAGAAGTCTGCAATCTTTAAAATGAGATTGGTGTTATCTGTAAAGACTATTAATTTGATATGTGAGTTGCTGCGGAATAAATATGAAATGCTGTTATGCAGGCAAGTTGCTCAACGTTCACGGGTTCGGAAACTTCAATATATAGCTGAACTGGAAAGGAATGTGCAAGCTTTACAGGCATCTATTAGTTAGAAACTACTAAAAAAATTTGGTACATTTTTTTTGGGGAATGTTGCTGTAGTTTATCATAATGTGCTGATGTTAGTCCTTATATACAATTACAGGCAGAAGGATCTGAATTTTCTGCTGAGCTTGAATTTCTCAACCAGCAGAATCTTATTCTGACCATGGAGAACAAAGCCTTGAAGCAACGTTTAGAAAGTTTAGCCCAGGAGCAGCTGATAAAGTATTGTAAGTTTTCATACTTCTTGAAGCTTTTTGATGCATTTGGTTTATAGGTTGTCAATTAGCCTATTAGGCTCTGTTGGCTATGAGATCATGTCATTTCGGTATTTATGCATGCCCTTGAAGCTATGTTTGGATGTAAGGAAAATAATAGAGGAAAAAAAAAAAAGAGTTGAAAGAAGTTGAATTCCTGTCTTTTATTTGGTATAAATAATTTTTGAGAAATGGAAGTTGGAGGTTGTGGCTCAGCATTGAACCTCTAGATTTAACATTCTTGTATCAAGCAAAAATTTTCAACAATTTTCAAAATCTTGGATGATTTGTGTAGATTGTTGCCTAATTTCATGTGGTATTTGAAGTATTTGGAGTGTGAATTTGAATTTTGTTTTTTTGGATTTCATTATAATGTATTTGGCTTAGTCTAGTGGAAGATTTGTTTTTTCAGATTTTTTATAATGCATATTTTCTAAAATGGTATGCTTTGGACATAATAATAATCATAAATAAATAAATAATTTTTAAAAAAAAAAGAAAAAGAAAAAAGTGGCGTTTTTGAAAAACGCCACTAAATGATTTCATGCTCACGTCACACGTTAGTTTGTGACGGTTAAAAGAAGCTGACGTCAACATTTTGTGTCGTTTTAAAAAACGCCGTCTAATAGTTTTAGCGACGTTTATTAAACGCTGCAAACCTATTGCGGAGGCCGTATCAACGGCAAAAATTTTAAACGTCGCTATAACTTTTTACGGCGTTTTTTAGGCTTTTAGCGGCGTGTTAAAAACGCCGCTAAAACTCGAATTTCCTGCAGTGCGCATACTGAGACACTTACTTTATATCCCTTACTTTCCCATTCTTGTAGTCTCTCATTCAGCTCTTTTTCATTCCTAGAGCATGTATGCACTGTGGCACCAAATCCTGCTAATTCCTCTACTATAGCATACCTAAATTCCATACATAAACCACCACAAAAATAAAATAAAATAAAATAAAATTGGGGTCAAAAATGAAATTTAACATAACGACCCCACTGTCCCCACCACTGCCATCATCACCAATGGCAGAACAAAAAATTTGGCAAGGTAAGGGCAATAATAAGGTAAAATATTATTTAAAACACAAAGTTAGTTTGGTTTGGTTTCATGGAGAAAAAAATAAAAAAATAAAACAATTACACCATTCAAATCTATAGAACTTTCAAGTAATAAGAAATGAAAATGAAAAATTCTAATAAAATATGGAAACACCTCATATTTATTTGGGAAACAAATAACGAATCAATCTATGTCTAATTCTAGTTAATGGTGGGTTATGTTTATTGGAGAAATAATTAAAAAATTTAGAAGGAATATATATAATTGTTCAAGGGAAAAATTGGAAAAAAAAAAATTCAAAAACTTTAGGCTAATTTTTTTTTTTTTGAAAAAGTCAAGGAGACGCACGTATGGTGGCTCCACCACTGACCACCGCCACTCTACAACCCTACTGCCACCACAGTTACTATCACCACCGCCACCACTGTTCTACCACCACCTTCACTACTCTACTGACACCATCACCACAACCCACGTGGGTCATACACCATCATAATCAAGACTGCAATCAATGTTCTACATGTAAGATGTTTTTTAAAAGAAAATGTTTTGTACAATTTTTTTTTTTAATCGAAACAAACTGAGAAAATGAAACATCATAACAATAAATACAAAGAGAGATTGATTGAGATGAGAGAATAGATTCTAACCCAATGCCTCTTGTTCCGCCAGTGACGAGAGCGGTCATGCCCGTGAGAGACCATCTGTTGTTCACTCTACAACTCCGATTTTCACTTGCCATTTTTCTGATGTTTATTTTGCTAGAACTCTTGTTTTCTCTCACTTACTCAACTCAACTCAACTATCTATCTATAAATATAAATAGAAGCCCATGAAAGCATAAGTGGAGATGACGACATTTTGTATTTTGTTATTGCATTGAAAATTTTCGTGGAAATTGTCAAAATTGTCAGGTGCTAGGTGCTAGATAGCTTATAACCCACTTTCTCTCTCATAAAAAAGTTACTTATAAGCTGCTTTTCATCAAAAAGTTGATTATAACCATCTTCCAAAAATAAGCTTATGAAAACGTTAAAATTGTGTCACTATGTAGTAACCGATTAAAAGTAGTATAAATGGAGCTCAATTTTGTGTGGTGTGAGTTCGTTAATTTAGGTCTTGTTTGAAAATTTAGGTTTTTAGTTAAAAAAATTAAAAAAATACTATAAATCATTAAATTATTATTTATATTTTTTTACACTTTTTTTTCAATAAAAAATAAAAGAATATATTGAAAAAGTCAACTTTCAAATAAGCCTTTAATGAGTGTGTGAATAAACAATGATTATGTTAAAATATCTAGAAAAATACAAAATAGAGCCAATTTTAATATATTTTATAATAATAAAACTCTATTTTTTCCCCTGGTTAGTTTTTATTTTTAATTTTATTTTTTGTTTTTCTGTTGAACTAGAAAAAAGATATTATGTGGCGTCATCACTATATTCGTGGACCCAGACTTTAGAGTAGTCAGTTGCTGACCAGATTTAACCCAACTCATAAGAAGGAATCCATCATCGAGGCACTAATGGAGCTCAGCCACATGCCACAGAAGAGCCTAAAGTCAATCGGAGTATAGTACGAAATCTCAGATAGAGCTAGCTGAAAATCCAGCCCTTGTTAGTTCAGTCCCACAATTTGTACAATACTAAAAATTTGACAATAATTTTGACGAATTATGATTATGTCTTACACTAATGTACACCTAAACAATTTCATTTGAGCAACAAAACATCTGCTCCATTCCATTTTTGTTAACATCCTCCACCAACATTTAAGTTGTATTTGATTGAGAGATTTGAAAAATTGATTTAGAAAAGAAAAAGAAAAATTGTGTATAAAATTAAGTGAAATATAAGATTATTTTATTCACATTTCATCTATCTTTTGCCTTTCTAAATTTTCCAACCAAAAACAGCCTTAAAAATCATCATTTCACCCAAAAGTTAGCAACCCTGTCCATCAAATTTTTACTTAGCTCAAGCGTGTACTTCACTCGAGTTGGGCTAGATTGCATATGGCTTTGACTCGAGATAAGACTTAACATGTCGAAGCCTAGTCATGGGAGGTGTACTGAGCCACTAGCCCAACAAAACTAGAAATAAATAGTAAAAACGTACAGAGCTCAAAAGTGCGCCTCAATCTTAACTCGTTGAACTTAGCTCGCAAGCCAACCAACTAGTTTGTCGAGGCTATGTTAGTTGTACTTTTTAAAAATAAAAATTGAATTAGTTTGTTCAATATGCATTTATACATAGGGGTGTGCATAATACCGCTGAAACCGCTAAAATCTTTAAAATTGCACCGAGCCGCACCGCCAAGGCAAATTCGTTATTATTTGCCAATCGAACCGCCGGTTTTTTATAAAAAAAATGACAAATTCTAGTGACACTTTTATCAATCCGTCGGTTTCTATTTTTCTTCCAAACCGCACCGACCCGCACCGCTATTAAATCATGTTTTATAAGATTCTAAAAATTCTTTTTTACTTAAGTTTGCTTGTTGTTCTATACCTTAGAATATAGTATTACATTAGTACTTGAGGAGAATTCAAGATGTCAGCAATCCAAAATAAAGTTGGATTCCAATTCACTTTTCAATCTTTTTTTTTTTTTTTTTGGCCATGTTACAAACTTGCATCAGCTCACTTTTCAATCTAAATACTTTTCAACAATAAATATTTTCAATATATTGTAAACCCTGAATGATATTAATTTTATTTATTGTATTTGATCATTGTAGCTTCCACAGATGCTTGTTATGAACTGATGGCATAGTCGTTGATATTATCATGTTGTTGCTACACTTGCTACATCAGAAGAAAGCTTCGCAAGATGCTTAACATCACGGTATCTCTCGTCTTTTTTTTACTCTTTGATTTAAGTTTTGTAATTTGAATTATATTTTTTATAAACCGCCAATCCACCCGAACTGCCAAAGCAAATCCACCATTATTTGCCAACCGAACTGCCGGTTTTTGATAAGGAAAATGGCAAATTCTAGTGACACTTTTATCAATCCGCCACCCGCCATACAGTTTCTATTTTTCTCTCAAACCGTACCGACCCGCACCGCGCGCACCCCTATTTATACACACTCTAGTGAATTCATTCTCACCTTATACACAATTTAATCCATATTTTAATACCTTTATTATATTAGTTGTACAGTCATTAAATTAATAAATATTTAATAGTCATAATTGAACTACACTTTTATTTATAAACATTTTAATATACAATTTTAACACCCGATGCCATGCTGCTTTAATCACTGTTAGATTAATTTAATTTCCATGAAGTAGTATAAAAATAAAAATAGAAAATAAACTGTTAATAATTTTTATGAAGTATCATAAAAAAATAAAAATTTGCATAAATGAGTCCAAAATCAGGGACGTCTCTATTTACACACCACATCTTGTCTTAAGGCACACCATTAATTGATTATTTTTTTATGACAATAATGACCTTATTTAAAATGACCAAATACACAATTTGGTTGAATACACAACATTCATTAGTCAAATTACCATTTTGGACAGAATTCTAATTACACACCAACCATAACCAGTGTTGCACTTTCATCGGTTGCTCCCAACTTCGGCCGAGGAAGAGGCAGTGGTCGCGATAGGCGGTGATGATGCAATCCTTCTTGGTGATCACCGCTTCCATTCCGATCGCCACAGCTTTTTGGCTGTCGTAGAAGTGGTAGAAACTGCAGATCAGCTTTGCTTTGTAGAGCGAATCGGCAACGATCTCCATCCGACGCATCATCGCCATGTCTCGGAAGAAGGTTATGAGCTCTTTGGGGCTGATGGTGACGGTGCGAGACGGTGTTCGCAGTTGTGGCCAGTGATGGGGGCGCTGATCTCGACGGTGATGGAGGTTGAATCATTAGTGAACGGTGGCAAAATGGGGTGTATGAGACCGCGGTTTAGAACGGCTTCAGCAGATTTGAATACTGGTGAGTCAAAGCCATCTTGATCATTTGATTGCTTGACTTTTCTCTGATCTCTACTCGTTTTCTCTCTCTGAAATGGAGCTTGAGAAGTTGAAGGATTTGGTATTTGAGAGAGAGTGGGGGAAGATGAAGGTATATTTGTATTAATTGATGGGCAGTGGATGGGTGGTGAGAGTCGTTGAAGAAAGAAAAGAAGAAGAAGAATGAGGAGGTTGGTGTTGGAAAAAATGGTTTAATATAGGCATATTTTTTAGCCCAATTTTGGGTGGGCCCCAAACGTTTTTTGGGGTGAGTCCGAAGAGGTGACGTGTTCCTTGCCGCGTGGCAAGTCACACGGTGAAGACGGAACGTCAAAACCATTTATGAGTGAATGGGAAGTTGACGTCGTTTTCGGATTTTACATTAATTTTTTAGATAAAATTCTTTTGAATTTTCAATAAAAATTATTGTGGGAATTTAATTTAATTCTAAATTTAAATTTTGGGTTCCTAAGTGGTTTCCTAAAGTTTGTAATTGTGGGAATTTAATTTAATTCTAAATTCAAATTTTAGGTTCCTAAGTGATTTTCTAAAATTTATACCTCTTACTTTATTTATTAAATTATTCAATTTGTTTAATATATATATATTCAATAGTTTATATAATAAAGTTCACTTTGTCCAACGGGTTCTTTTCCAATTGTTTATTATAAAGGTCCAAAAGAGTTCACGGATCACTTTTCAAAATTGGTTCAAAAACTGTTCTTACCAACGGTACTTTTTCAATCTTTTTGAAAAAAGTTTCAGGCAACGGTTCTAACTTTTTTGTGCACCTTTTCAATTTGTTTTGGAACCTGTTCGGGGCAGAGTTTTTGCCTATATATATAGCCATAAATCCAGCAATCGGAGCACCCGAAATTCAATCTGATTATTCTCTTGTTGCTGTCCTAAATTCTGAATTTTTTCATTATTCTTCATATTAGAGTTAGAATAAAATTCAGAGAGTTAGAACACAGGTTTGGTTCGCCGAACAAATTGTTTGGAGTACTACTACAATTTGTGAAGATCATTGTATCTTGGGAGATAGACGCCACTCAACCGTAAGTACCGTAGCGGGGCGAATCTGTCTTAATGACAGAGTGTTACACACTCGACTTGGTCTTAATTTTAATTCGGTTCGATAAATAAAGCTGGTATGTTATTTATTTATTTTGTTTAAATTTATTTCAAGTTATTTTATATACACAGAAGATTGTTCCAACAATCTTAAGACAGACTCGAATTATTTTGTTTATAGAATTTTTCGTTTGTTTCATTTTCTAAGAAAATTGTTTTCTGTGGATTTACAAAATAATATTCTGGTTGAAAAAACAAATAGTGATTATATGTTATTTGACAGATAGTAGTAATATACTGTCTATTTTCTTTGACAACTAGTAGTACGATACTGGTGTCATTAACAATTCAGAATATATTTTTGTGGAATTTTGTTAGAAAATTAATTTTGGTTTTTAGAAATTATTTTCTGTGTTTTCATTAATTAAAATTCTGTTTCAGTATTTTAATTATTGGAGTGTTACAAGAAATTTAAATTTCTGTGTGAAATTAATTTGGTTAAATAAAATTTTATTTTATTTCCAAATTAATTGAAAAATAAAAGTTATATTTTTATTTCTTTTATTTTACAGAATTTAATTTCCTGTGTGAAATTAATTTGTTTAAATAAAATTTTATTTTATTTTCAAATTAATTGGAAATAAAAGTCACATTCTTGTTTCTTTTATTTTTACAGAATTTAATTCTGTGAATTTGGATTAATTTTCTGTGTGGAATTAATTTGGTTAAATAAAATTTTATTTTATTTTATTTCCAAATTAATTGAAAATAAAAGTTACATTTTGTTTTGTTTCTTTTATTTTAACAGAATTTATTTCTGTAGTTTTGGTTTAATTTGTTTAAATAAAATTTTATTTTATTTTCAAATTAATTGGAAATAAAAGTTACAATTCTTGTTTCTTTTATTTTTACAGAATTTAAAATTCTGTGTTTTTTGGTTTAAATTTTCTGTGTAGTATAAAATTCTAATTATAATTTTATTTTATAATTTAGAATTTATGGCTACTAAAACTGGTCAAACTTATGTTCAAACCAGTACTGGTATGGTGATTGCCATTACGCCAACCTCTCCTAATATTGGGACTGTGCCAGTGAATAATGGTAGAAAACCAGAGAAGTTCTTAAGAACTGATTTTTGCAAAGGCAAAAGAAGATCAAGTAAGAAGGTTGCTAAAGCCAAAATGACCGAAATGGATGAAATTTCCAATGGTGTAAATGTCATACATCTTTCTGTAATTGTTTCTGAGGCAAATCTTGTCGGAAATCCTAAAGAATGGTGGGTGGACACTGGTGCTACTCGCCACATTTGTGCTGACAAAAAGATGTTCACATCTTATTCTACAGTGGAAAATGATGAACAATTTTTTATGGGCAACTCCTCAACTTCCAAAGTTGAAGGACAAGGAAAGATTGTACTAAAGATGACATCAGGAAAGGAACTCACTCTCAATAATGTGCTGCATGTACCGGACATTCGCAAGAATTTAGTTTCCGGATCTTTGTTGAGTAAGAATGGGTTTAGGCTAGTTTTTGAAAGTGACAAGTTTGTACTTACCAAAAACGGGATGTATGTAGGAAAAAGGTTACATGTCAGATGGCCTTTTCAAGATAAATATAATGACCATTGTACCCTCAGTCATTAATAAAAATACATCTTCTTCTTATTTGCTTGAGTCTTCAAATTTATGGCATGGTAGACTAGGACATGTTAATTATGGATCTTTGCGTAGATTAATTAATATGGAATGTTTACCTAAATTTAACATTGATTCAAATCATAAATGTGAAATTTGCGTTGAGGCAAAATTATCTAAAACTCCTTTTCATTTAATAGAAAGAAGTACGAAACCACTTGAATTAATTCATAGTGACATTTGTGATTTTAAATCAATTCAAACTAGAGGTGGGAAAAAGTACTTTATCACTTTTATAGATGACTATACTAGATATAGTTATGTTTATTTAATTCGAACCAAGGATGAAACTTTGGAAACTTTCATTTAATATAAGAATGAAGTTGAAAATCAACTTGGCAAGAAAATCAAGAAAATTAGAAGTGATAGAGGTGGTGAATATGAATCACCTTTTGGTGAGTTTTGTAAAGAACATGGAATAATTCATCAAACTACTGCTCCTTACTCACCTCAGCAAAATGGAACTGCTGAAAGGAAAAATAGGACTTTAAAAGAAATGATGAATGCCATGTTAATAAGTTCTGGATTACCTCAAAACTTGTGGGGGGAAGCAATACTTTCTGCTAATTATATTTTAAATAAAGTACCCCGAAAGAAAGTGAATCAAACACCTTATGAGTTGTGGCATGGAAGAGTACCATCGTACAAATACTTAAAAGTGTGGGGGTGTTTGGCTAAAGTGGCTATTCCTAGTCCTAAAAAGACTAAGATAGGTCCTAAGACCATTGATTGCATTTTCATTGGTTATGCTAAGAATAGTAGTGCATATCGGTTTTTGATTCATAAATCAGAACATACCGAAATGCATGTAAATACTATTATTGAGTCTCGGAATACGTCATTCTTTGAACATGTATTTCCAAAGAAGACTGGACAAGAGACTAGTACTAATAAAAGATCTTTTGATGCTATTACTAGTCAGGATCAAGAACATGATCAAGAACAAGAATTAGATCAAAATGAGGAAGAGGAACCTAGGCATAGTAAACGTGCTAGAACCTCAAAATCTTTTGGTCCTGATTTTCTAACATATTTGTTAGAAAATGAACCTTTAACTTTTAAAGAGGCTATGTCTAGTCCTGAAGCTCCTTTATGGAAAGAAGCTGTCAATAGTGAAATTGAATCCATCTTGCAAAATCACACTTGGGAATTGGTGGATTTGCCACCAGGTTGTAAACCTCTTGGGTACAAGTGGATTTTCAAAAGAAAATTGAAAGTGGATGGATCAATTGACAAATACAAAGCAAGACTTGTGGTCAAAGGATTTAGACAAAAAGAAGGTCTTGATTACTTTGACACATACTCACCGGTTACTAGAATAATATCCATTAGAATGCTAATTGCCATTGTATCTCTATACAATCTAGAAATTCATCAAATGGATGTGAAAACCGCTTTCTTAAATGGTGAGTTAAATGAAGAAATTTACATGGAACAACCAGAAGGTTTTTCTGTTCCAGGAAAAGAAAAGAAAGTGTGTAAATTGGTTAAATCATTATATGGTTTAAAACAAGCGCCAAAGCAATGGCATGAGAAATTTGATAAGGCAATGATGTCAAATGGATTCAAAATTAACGAGTGTGACAAATGTGTTTATATTAAAAACACAGATAAAAGTTATGTCATTGTATGTCTTTATGTGGATGATATGCTCATTATAAGTAGTAATAATGACATGATCAAAACTACCAAGAAAATGTTGAATAAACATTTTGACATGAAAGACATGGGCATTGCTGATGTAATTCTTGGTATGAAAATTACCAAAACATCAGAAGGATATGCTTTGTCACAATCTCATTACATTGAGAAAATACTTGACAAATTTAGCAAAGATGATGATCATCTTGCTAGAACACCTGTAGATGTTAATTTGTATCTTTCTAAGAATGTACAGGAAAGTATTTCTCAATTAGAGTATGCCCAAATTATTGGAAGCTTAATGTACTTGATGAACTGCACTCGCCCAGATATAGCTTATGCAGTAAGTAAATTAAGTAGATATACGAGTAACCCGGGAGTAGAACACTGGAAAGCTATTATAAGGGTTCTAAGGTATCTCCGATTTACTCGTAATATTGGGCTGAATTATACTAGATATCCAGCAGTACTTGAAGGATACTGTGATGCAAATTGGATATCAAATACTAGAGACTCGAAGTCCACCAGTGGGTATGTCTTTACTCTTGGTGGGGCGGCTGTATCTTGGAAATCTTCTAAACAGACTTGTATTGCTAGGTCTACTATGGAATCAGAATTCATAGCTTTAGACAAAGCAGGGGAAGAGGCAGAATGGCTTCGCCACTTCCTTGAAGATATTTCAATTTGGCCAAAACCGGTGCCTGCTATATGCATACATTGTGATAGTCAATTACCAATTGGTAGAGCACAGAGTCATATGTATAATGGTAAGTCACGACACATTCGTCGTCTACATAACACCGTGAGACAACTACTCTCTAATGGAATTATTTCCATAGAATATGTTATGTCTAAAGACAACATAGCGGATCCACTAACCAAAGGGTTAGCAAGAGAGTTAGTTGAGAATTCATCGAGGGGAATGGGACTTAAGCCTATTAAATAAGAGTTACCACAACAGCAACCCAACCTAGTTGACTGGAGATCCCAATATCTAGGTTCAAAGGGACAACCGAGTTGTGATTGACTCAGAAGGATCACTGGGGAGTCTAACTCCTACCCATTTCTATGATGAAATAGTGATGTCTGCAGCGTTTTAGGTTAAGTAAAACTTTTAATGATTCTTATATCTAGGTAAACCTAGTGGAGTATGGCAGGATACTCTTCATAAGTATCACCTATGTGAGTGTGAACTGGGCCGGTTCTGTGAGATTTGTGAAGGGCTACAATTCTCTAGAGTACTCATGAAGACCAGGTTGTTCAGGGCCAAAATGAACACAATAGTGAGAACTAAACTGTGTCTGGAGATATACTGTGTGAGTTCTATTATCTTGGTTTACACAAACGGCTGAACAGTTCAAGATATCATGTTCACTGGTTAGCTAGTAAATCCGATAGTGTCTCACAAGGGAAGGTTCAAAGCCAAAAGCTACCTATCCTTTGCAGAATATTTTCAATTTCTGTACTCTCTGTATTTAGATCATGTTGTTGCATTTTCTCTCCGTCAAATTCCATTCATGTGGGGGATTGTTGGAAAAAATGGTTTAATATAGGCATATTTTTTAGCTCAATTTTGGGTGGGCCCCAAACGTTTTTTGGGGTGAGTCCGAAGAGGTGATGTGTTCCTTGCCGCGTGGCAAGTCACACGGTGAAGACGGAACGTCAAAACCATTTATGAGTGAATGGGAAGTTGACGTCGTTTTCGGATTTTACATTAATTTTTTAGATAAAATTCTTTTGAATTTTCAATAAAAATTATTGTGGGAATTTAATTTAATTCTAAATTTAAATTTTGGGTTCCTAAGTGGTTTCCTAAAGTTTGTAATTGTGGGAATTTAATTTAATTCTAAATTCAAATTTTAGGTTCCTAAGTGATTTTCTAAAATTTGTACCTCTTACTTTATTTATTAAACTATTCAATTTGTTTAATATATATATTCAATAGTTTATATAATAAAGTTCACTTTGTCCAACGGTTCTTTTCCAATTGTTTATTATAAAGGTCCAAAAGAGTTCACGGATCACTTTTCAAAAATTGGTTCAAAAACTGTTCTTACCAACGGTACTTTTTCAATCTTTTTGAAAAAGGTTTCAGGCAACGGTTCTAACTTTTTTGTGCACCTTTTCAATTTGTTTTGGAACCTGTTCGGGGCAGAGTTTTTGCCTATATATATAGCCATAAATTCAGCAATCGGGGCACCCGAAATTCAATCTGATTATTGTCTTGTTGCTGTCCTAAATTCTGCATTTTTTCATTATTCTTCATATTAGAGTTAGAATAAAATTCAGAGAGTTAGAACACAAGTTTGGTTCGCCGAACAAATTGTTTGGAGTACTACTATAATTTGTGAAGATCATTGTATCTTGGGAGATAGACGCCACTCAACCGTAAGTACCGTAGCGAGGCGAATCTGTCTTAAGGACAGAGTGTCAAACACTCGACTTGGTCTTAATTTTAATTCGGTTCGATAAATAAAGCTGGTATGTTATTTATTTATTTTGTTTAAATTTATTTCAAGTTATTTTATATACACAGAAGATTGTTCAAACAGTTGGCAAGGGAGACGGTGACGGTAGCTGTCGGTGATGGTGATAGTTAAGATTAGGGTTAGAATTTGGTAAGTGTTGGAGAGTTGGAAAGATTAGAGTATTTTGGGTTTTTTTTTTTAATTTTATTTTTAATTTAAGGTGTGTACTAAGGGGTGTGGGACTAAGGGTAAAAATAGAACGTTGTAGTGTGTGTCTTGAGACTAAATGTGATGGTTAAATAGAAACACCCAAAATCGGTGTCAGTTTTTGTTTGGTTCACTCACATGCGCCAAATACTTTATTGGGAAAAACAGCGATTGGTCGAGGCCCATTGTACATTGGCATTTGTTTGCTTTTAATTGCGACCATATGCGTTGTCGTATAGTTAAAAAAAAAAATGTTAGGATGGAAATGAATTATTAAATATTTTATACAATAATATTAATATGAGTGTAAAATTTATGTAAGCAGCAATCATATAAATTTGCGTAGAATATGTAATTTATCTTGAGTTCTTAGTATTGATACTATCAATTTGATAGTAAAACTTCATACAAATTAAATAAGTTTTATAAATATTTTATATGCATTTTAGGGATCAAATATTTTTTGTAATCAAAAGTCAAATTTTATTGTAAAAAATATTTAGAAATTATTTTTTATCTTCGTGAGGATAGTCGCTAAAATCTTGCTTACAAAGTTAGAAAAAAATTTAAGAACAAAAATTTTAAAATATCATTAATAAATATAGTTTTAGAGATAAAATAATTTGGTCCCAAGAATTTTATTTTTTGAGACAAAAGTATTGGTCTAAAAGTCTAGTGATTCATCAATAAATATTTAATTTTATCTCTAAAATAAATAATAACACTTTTAATAATAAAATTTATTTATTTTTTTAAAAATAATTTTATTCTTAAATTTTATACTTGAAATTTTAATTTGCGATAATAACGGGATTGACTTTAATTGTATCAGGTTTCTAGAAGCTAATAAATAAAGGAATGAAAGATGATAATGCGCGCACACAAATAGAAAAGTAAAGCCTACATCGATGAGGTCATGTTCACTTTCATGATAAAGTAAAGCCTTCATGAAAGATTATAATGCGCGCACACAAATGGCTGTTACAACTAGGGGTGTGCGCGGTGCGGGTCGGTGAGGTTTGAGAGAAAAATAGAAACTGTATAGTGGGTGGCGGATTGATAAAAGTGTCACTAGAATTTGCCATTTTTCTTATCAAAAACCGACAATTCGGTTGGCAAATAATGATGGATTTGCCTTGGCGGTTCGGGTGGATTGACGGTTTATAAAAAATATAATTCAAATTACAAAACTTAAATCAAAGAATAAAAAAAAGACGAGAGATACCGTGATATTAAGTATCTTGCGAAGCTTTCTTCTGATGTAACAAGTGTAGCAACAACATGATAATATCAACGACTATGCCATTAGTTCATTACAAGCATCTGTGGAAGCTACAATGATCAAATACAATAAATAAAATTAATATCATTCAGAGTTTACAATATATTGAAAATGTTTACTGTTGAAAAGTATTTAGATTGAAAAGTGAGCTGATGCAAGTTTGTAACATGGCCATAAAAAAAAAAAAAAAGATTGAAAAGTGAATTAGAATCCAACTTTATTTTGGATTACTGACATCTTGAATTATCCTCGAGTACTAATGTAATAGGGCTGCAAACAAACCGAGCTGTTAATGAACAGCTCGAAGCTCGGCTTGTTAACAGCTCGTTCGATTACCAAACGAGTCGAGCTCGAGCTTTGTTACCAAGCTCAATTATTAAACGAGTCGAGCTCGAGCTAGTATGAGCTCGGCTCGATTAGATTAAATTATATTATATATTATTATATATTATATCATATCATATATTATATTTAAGTAATAAAGTCTCCAGTCCAAGTCATTAAGAAATAATAAAGAATTGTCCAGCAAAAAGGGACATCGCTTTGCTTCTTTTATCATGGGTGAGATTCCTTCAATTTTTCTTATCATTCGATGTGGGACAACAGGACAAGGAGTAGGTGTTGTGTATCACTTTGCTTCTTTTATCCCACATCGCTTCCTTTACAAAATGAAAAGGGACAAGGTCTATATAAGGAGAAAGCCAGCAGTTTGCCATTACTACTGTGGTTCAAGTGACTTTTATTTACAAAGTCGAGCCACACGAGCCGAGCTCGAGTTTTGTTTTAGTCTCACGAGTCGAGCTCGAGCTAAGTAATGTTGAGCTCGATTCGAGCTCGAGCGCTTAAAAATTTATTCGAGCCGAGCTTGAGCACGATGATGCTCGACTCGGCTCGGTTCGTTTGCAGTCATATGTAATACTATATTCTAAGATATAGAACAACAAGCAAACTTAAGTAAAAGAATTTTTAGAATCTTATAAAATATTATTTAATAGCGGTGCAGGTCGGTATGGTTTGGAAGAAAAATAGAAACCGGCGGATTGATAAAAGTGTCACTAGAATTTGTCATTTTTCTTATAAAAAACTGGCGGTTCGATTGGCAAATAATAAAGAATTTGCCTTGACAGTGCGGCTCGGTGCGGTTTCGGCGGTATTATGCACACCCCTAATTACAACTGGATAAGCTCCAATTTATATTTGAGTTAATTCTTTAGAAGTCTTATGATACTCTAGATTTTATTTAAGATTTTTTAATCAATAAGTCCTATTTAGGGGTTGTTTGAGATATCTTAAATAAGTGTACTTTTAAATTTTTTAGACTAAAAAGTTGAGGAAGAAAATATGATTATTTGGGTTAACTTTTTGACTTTTTATGAAAAAATGTGTATTAAAAAATTGAATAAATTAATGTGTAGGGAAAAATTAGAATTTGGAGTTGTGCAGCCGTACTTTTTGACTTTTGGTGAATAGTAATAACTTTTTAACTTTTTGAGTAATTTTTTAACTTTTTGACTTTTTAATCACATGCCAAACTTGGCCTTAATAAACTTAAAAATATTATCAATTTTTTTTTTTAATTTTTAAAACTAAGAACATTATTAATTTTGTAAAGTAATATTTTAGATAATTATTTCACTAACTGATGAAAATAAATAGAGCATGAGATTAAACGTTTTTGCCTTTTTACATATTGATTTAATTCAACTATCCAATAAAACCGAGAACATTATCAGTTTTTTCCAGTTTTAAAATTGAGAACATTATTAGTTTTTTCATTTTTAATTTTTTTCTTCAATTTTGTACATCAATGTTCCATTATCATATTCCTTTATAGATACAAAATTTTCAGTTTTACACAAAAAAATAATTCAATTTTTTCAATTTTTCAAGAAAAATATTCACTTTGCTTGTTTTTGATTTTCCAAAAACACTTTTCAAAAAATTTTACTTTCTTATTTTCGTATTTTTTTGTTTTTACTAATTTTTTTAATATTTTAAGCAATTTTTTAATAATAATTTTTAGACACACCTAACATAAATACACACAAAAAGTATAATTTTTGTGAAAAAAATCTTTTGAAAATTCACTAAATACCAAAAATACAAAAAAAAGGAAGAGAATTCTGTATATTTTGCATATTTTTATGTATTTATTAATTTTTAAAATATTTCTTCACAAATTTTTAACTTTTTAGATACATCTAAGTAAGATTCATCTAAGTAAGGTACATACAAAAAAGTAAAAAAAAAATACTTAGATTTTAAAAATATTCACTAAAAAAAAAAAACACGAAAAACAAAAAACTCATTTTTCAAAAAATTTAATTCAAAAAACGCAAACCAAATACAAACATTAGTTTTTTTTTTTTTTTTGCATATAATTTTCTTTTTAGTTTTTTCAATTAGAAAGTTGATATTTTAAAATTCTGAAAATCAAAATAAATGTCAAATTATCAGGTTTGTTTATAGAAAATCATAAATGATGAACAATCATTGTTTGAAGGGCAATTCCGACTATTAATAATTTAATGAGACTTGAAAGTCTAAAAAATCTTAATTAAAACATAATGGAGTATAAATTTATAAATTAAGATTTGTGTGTAAATATCCCTTTATATTTTTATCTCTTTATATTTTTCTTGTAAGTCTTAATTTAGATCTTGTGATTCATTTGCATCTTTTGAATTTTTTGCAATTACTATTCATCAACAGTAATTATTACTCATCAATTTTGATAAAAGAGCAAAATTTTAAGTGGTCGTTTGGCAATGATTTTTTGATTTTTTAACTTTTTTAGCCTGAGACTTTTTTGATTGTTTAGTATTCTTTTTTGGCTTTTTAGCTTTGTTTTGGCAAATTTTTTTTTTGTTCTTTTGTGATTTTTGACTTTTTTTTGTCATTTTGTGATTTTTTAGCCTAACTTAAAAACCAAATAAATTGTACTTTTTGAAAATATTATAATTATTTTATAGCGATCCCGGTTTTCCCTGTTATGTATTGTATTTCGGACTCGAGTCTTGTGGTTGTTGTTTTTGTCTTATTCTTGTTTCCATCCATAATTCCTTGTATATTGGGTTTTGGGATGTGTTGGGTAAGATTGGAACAGGTTGGTTGGGTGTTGGAACATATGGGTGCTGTCCAGATTTTTGTTCCTTCGCTCGAGTGAGACTTTTGTCGCTCGAGCGAGCCTTGATTTTGTGTCTCTTCGCTCGAGCGAGGTCTCTTGCGCTCGAGCGTGCGTCTGCGTCCAGTTTGGACCTAAAGGTTGTCATTCTTGGCTCGAGCGAGCTTTCCTTCGCTCGAGCGAGTGAGCTGTATGTTTTGGATTTCTTCGCTCGAGCGAGCGGTCCTTCGCTCGAGCGTGCTTCTGGGTTGTAGACTTAAAACTTCGTGTTGTTCGCTCGAGTGACCACTCCTTCGTTCGAGCGAGCCTCGAGTAAATCAGTTGCAGCAGCGTGTTTCCTCTTCATTTTTTTCATCTCCTTATACTTCCAAACCCTAGATCTGACTCCCTCTCTCTCTACACTCTCATTCTCTCTACAAATACTCTTGATCTATAGCTCTCCTATCCTAGTCCCTTTGTAAGAAAGTTGGAGCTTGGCTTGGGCTATCTTTTGATCAAAAAAATCTCGCATTTGGAGTATCTTGGGTTTTTCTCTTCATCTCCTTTGAGCTCGTAACTTTGAGGTAGGGATGATCTACTCATTCTTATGAGTTTTAACATAAATATTAATCATTTAGTATAGATATTGGAATTTGGTGATTTGGGAAGCTAGGGTTTGAGGTTTGTGTTATATTAGAGAGGGGTTTTGTGTTTTTAAGCTCCATATGTACTTGAGGTTTGAAAATGAGGTTTTGTGGGTTCGTTAGGTGAGATTTGGTCTTAGGATCAATGTTTGAGAAAATGGAGAAAATGCCCTAATTGAATTTAAATAATTAATTTGATAATTGCGAGGAATATGAGATTGATTTAAACATCATGAAATTGGAAGGAATTGAGACTAGTTGGTGTAGTCGGTTTGATAAATCACTCATCTATGGGAAATGTGATAATTTATCTGTTTGGTAAATTCATTTATCTGTTTAGAAATAACTATTTTGGGCTATCGGTGGAGGATAGTCTTGATTGTTGTAGAACTGCATGATGATTAGGCAAATTGAAACTAATCAATCGAAATATGTCATTGAATATGATAGTGGGAAGAACACATCGAATACGTGCCTTATTTGATCATGGTATAAGATAAAGAGTCTAATACATTGTATATGTATTCTTTGTTTGGGAGAAGATAGGGGATGTACTCCGTATATGATTATGTGCTTTAATACATTATATATGTATCTTGTTTGGGAGGAGATAGGGGATGTACTCCATATGTGCTTATTTGCTTTAATACATTGTATATGTATTCTTTATTTGGGAGGAGATAGGGGATGTACTCCATATTTGGTTATATGTTTAAATACATTGTATATGTATTCTTTGTTTGGGAGGAGATGGGGGATGTACTCCACACGTGCTTGTACGTATCTTGTTTGGGAGGAGATGGGGGATGTACTCCATACGTGCTTATATGTATCTTGTTTGGGAGGAGATAGGGGATGTACTTCATAGGTGATTATATGTTTAAATACATTGTATGTGTATTTTTATTTGGGAGGAGATGGGGGATGTACTCCATAGATAGTTAAGTTGGCCGGAGTATCCAGGGTGAAAATCCCGAAACCTTATAAATTGAAGTGCATGAATGAAGTTGGCATTCGAAGTGTTAATCAGATGAGTTGTAGTCTCATTTTGAATTGTGGATAACAGAAGTATTAATGAATCGAGTAGCAGTCTCGTTTAAATTATTTGGTTAGATAATGAACCTTACTTAGTAATTGAATTGGATAAAAAAGGGAAGTGGATTGAAACCTGGTAGTAATTGTTGTTGGGCTATGAGAAGGGTGTGAGTTGGTCTACACATGTTGGTCTTTGTCAAATGATAATGTTTTAGTTATTTCTCATATTGGGTTTAGTATATCTCTACTGGGCTTTGGCTCACCCTACTTGGGACACCATTTTCAGGTACAAGAGACGTGCCAAGTTCAAGATCTTTGCTTGGGAGGTTTTAGGAGTTAAAGACTCTGCTTGTTATTTGTTTTGTTGATTACCTGTAAATGCAAGCTGAGGGCTTTACTTGTAAAAGAGTTAGAACTCTTCTTTTGTATAACGAAGTAACAACTTGAAAAGATGTAAACTCGCAGGGCATTCTATCATTTTTGTAAACATTTGTAACTTATATGAGATACTTATTTGTAATATTAACTCTGATGTATGTATGGGAATGTGAATTATCTATCATGTATATCTATATAGAACTGTTGGATGCTAGGATTATGTATTATTTTGAGGGCGTTACATATTTATAGACGAGAAAATTTATAATTTTAATACTTAAAACTTATATACTTTACCATTATTTTGAGAAAAAAAATTAACCCCTACATTGAGATGAAAAATTTTCATTAAAAAAAACAGTAATTACTATTCATCAATGGAAAATCTTTTCCTTGTGGAGTATTTTTTTATCTGCCTAATGCGAAAAATTATTTGTTGGTCTTAGCGCAATGTGACGGTATTCATAATTAATTAGAAATCATTTTACTACTCATATTCTTTAATCACCTAATACAAAATCGTAAACCTCACTCCCTCTACCAATTACAATACATGTGGACTGCTATGTGATGCTACTTTTAGACTAACCAATAACTTATCACGTCATGGGAGCGCCTACCAGTCAGGAGTGTCTCCAATGGACATATTTTAGAAGATATAAATTGCATGTTTGGTTTGTCTCTCAAAATATATATTTAAAAAAAAAATTCAAAAATGTTTGGTTGAAATGTCTTATAAAAAAAATTTCAAAATCACTTTTTTCTTCACTACACATTTTTTTTTTGAATTCACTCTATTACACATCAATTAATCACTTTTTTTCTCAATCATTTTTTCTCTCACACTCATTTATTCAACTACAAAAAAAAAAAAAAAAATCAAATCAAATCATCCCAAATTTCAAAACTCTAAAATTATTTTCAAAATATACAACCAAACAAAATTTTAAATTTTCTAAACTCTCTAAAAAAATTATTTTTGAAATAATATTTCAAAATATAAAACAAACGAGGCCAAAAGAAACACTCGTTGGAAATAATAAATGAGATAGATGATACTGAGAAGTGAAACAAAGTGAAGTGAAAATTGGTGAGAGAATTTGTTGAGAATTTAAGCGAGAATTGTAACTGATTTCCATTTCATATTCTCATTTCCTATTGTTATTCTTTTGGTTTTTTTTATTCTATCATTTCCTATTGTTATTCTTTTGGTTTTTTTAGTTTATTTTGTCTTTTTATAGGTAAGGTATGTGAGAGGTGATGTGATCCAAAATAGGTTAAAAGCTGGAAGCTGATTTTAACCAGTTTCCCAAAAGAGCACTTAATAAAATCACTTCGGATAAGTGTGATTAAGCATTGAATTATTAAAAAGAGTTATATATATATGCATTGTATTTGAGAGTTAATGCAAATAAAAAAATGTATAATTATATTTGTTAGCTTTTTATTCTTAACAATCTCGTTTGACAAAACTTCTTTCAAGTTGTAATTGTATTCGATCTTTTATTTCAGTGAGACTATGAATTTTAGATCCGAATCCAAACTGAATTGTGCCTATGTAGAGGAATTTGTGATTTTAATTTTTTCATGTTTACCACTCCGCTCGAGCGACTATTCTTGCGCTCGAGCATAAATCACAACTTTTCAGAAGTTTCACTTGCCTACAAAAGTACTGGGAGTTGTTTTTTTCCGCTTGAGCGGCCATTCTCGCGCTCAAGCGGAGATTGCGGATTTGTTTTCTATGAATATGTATTTCAGTCCGATTTTAGAGTACGACTTCCAAATCTTGTTATTGGGTATTAGGGTTTTTATCTGGAGTTTCTTTGCTTGTTTCATTTGATATCTATGAGAGTTTAATCATGAATTGAATGGATATCAAAGAGTTTGTTTGTTCGGCAAATTACAGAAATGGTCCCTATAGTTTACCCGTGTTCTCATTTTGGTCCCTGCACTTCTAATTGTTTCAATTTTGCCCATGTAGTTTGGTTTTTGGCTCGAAATGGTCCAATAGTTAACGGTGGTTAGACATTTAGACGGAAAATTGACGCGTGCAAGGCACGCGCAGGCCAATTTTGACTTTCTTGAACAATTTTGACTTTCTTGAGTGTTTTTGGATTAATTCAATTTGTTTAATAGATGTTTTTATTTAATTTCATTATTTAATTATTATTATTATCTAAAATAAATTTATTTAAAATTTTAATTAAAAAAATAACATATATTTTTATTGATATTTTATTTATTTAATTTTTAAAAATAAATTTATTTCATTCTGTAAAAAATAAAATAAAATAAAATTTTATTTTATAAATTATAAATTTAATTTAATTAAAAATAATAAATTAAAAATTATGGCTAGATTAAAAATTATCTTTAATATTTTAATTATTTTTAGCTAGATTAAATAAAAATTTATTTTATTTTATTTTATTTTTTACACAATTAAATATATTTATTTTTAAAAGTGAAATAAATTAAATATCAATAAAAATATATGTTATTTTTTAATTAAAATTTTAAATAAATTTATTTTAAAAAATAATAAAATTAAATAAAACAAAAATTCAAAATTTTCTCGTGCGTGCTTTGCACTCGTGGAATTTCGCTACTTTTTCTCTATCCATTATTCTTATGAACTTTTTTTATTCATGGGAAAATTGGTAATTTTACATAAAAATATACAAATTGAAAAAATTACCAAACATTGCACGAGTCAAAAAGTTAATAATGTATCAAATAAATTAGTTTTTTTAGTATTAAATTTTTATAAGTTGATTTTGAGTCAATAAATTATGTTTTAGCTAAAATTCCAATAAAAACTATATTTTAGCAAATAGTCAGGTTATTTCATTACAACTCTATTTGGTGGAGTTCTAGAAATTATGTTTTGAAGAATATTAAAATTTTAAAAATTAGTTTGGTAAAAAAATAAAAATATATATTATTTTCATCTGACTTTTTATTTTTGGGTAGGAAATAATTTTTAATAAATTTTAAATTTTATTTTTTCAATTTATTTATATTAAATTAATTTTTAATAATTAAAAACTTTATCAAATGGAGCCTAAGCAAATCTTCTAGAAGCAAATAATTTCTTTGTTGTGCCATGGAGTCTGCCCGGACTCCATATTCCTCATATGAGGGACTAAACAATCTTAAGGGGGGATTATTTCCATGAAATCGGTATTCCATGGGACTAATGTGTGAAATGTCTATTTTACTGTCATGCTATTACTTAGTAAACATATTTTTAATATTTTAATTATTTTTAGCTAGATTAAATAAAAATTTATTTTATTTTATTTTTTAGACAATTAAATAAATTTATTTTTAAAAATTAAATAAATAAAATATAAATAAAAATATGTGTTATTTTTTTAATTAAAATTTTTAATAAATTTATTTTTAAAAAAATAATAATAATTAAATAATGAAATTAAATAAAACATTTATTAAATAAATTGAATTGATCGAAAAACACTCAATAAAGTCAAAATTGGCCCGCGCGTGCCTTGCACGTGTCGATTTTCTGTCCAAATGTCTAACCATCGTTAACTATTGGACCATTTCGAGCCAAAAACCAAATTGCAGAGGCAAAATTGAAATAATTGGAAGTGCAGGGACCAAAATGAAAACACGGGTAAACTATAAGGACTATTTCTGTAATTTGCCCTTGTTTGTTTTATTTATTTAATACAAAAGAGAGAGTTGTCCTTCGGTGGATTCCGTAAAATTTGGGCCTGAAGCTTTGGTGGAAGAGGCATATAGAGGTCGGTTCAATTCGGGCGTAGATTCACTAGGTAATTGAGAGTACACTTGTGTAATTCCTTTTGTTTTTTTCGTGGATTGTTTTGTGGCTTTAGCCTGTAGTTTTTTTTTTTTTTATCACAATTGAAAGCGCTCCAATTATGATTTTTTCACGTTAAAATCGTTGTGTCGATTTGTCTTTATTGTTTGATTGAGATTGTTATTTACTGGTTAACAATCTCAATCAAACAATAAAGACAAATCAATATTTAGGGAATTTCTAGATATTTCAATATTTTTATTCTCAATTATGTTGACAAACAATATTCGATTAATAGTAATATTATTCAGTCTTTTATAGTGATATAAATCGAAATTTATAATTTTATAATAATTTTTTTAATGAAAAGTTACATGTGCTTTTGTGTCCCCAAAGTTTAAATAGTAAATCCGTCCCTGGATAGGATGCAACCCTCTGCCCTCACTCCACCCTGGATAGGATGCAACCCTCTGAAACAGAACTATGACTCATACCATGGAGATAACACTTGATAAACAATTTTTCATATAGATTTAAAGTTTAAACCAATTATTCAAGTCAAATTAAACAATGTTTCCCAAGATCAACTTTCAATAAGATAATATATTGTTTAAAATATTATCTGCAATTACAATTAGCAAAATGGAAATTTTATACACAGATTTTTTCTTTTTATTTATTTTTTATTATTTTTTTATTACTGTTGATATTAAAAACATTTCGATTACCAATAACTGATTAAATTGAGAACAGAACAATAAAATTCATAAAATCAATTATGTTCCTTCTTGTTAGAAATTAAATATAGAAGAAGTCAGTTTATCTGCATTTTCATGCAACAACCCAGGGTATTTCGACTTTTTTCTTAGACTCATTTTGGAAAATAAGTTAAAAATTGACTTTTTAGTTTTTCAATTTTTTTTTAAAGAAAAACCTAACAAAAAAAAAAGAAAAAGAAAAATAATGCGATTAAAAAAAGTCTAAAAACTAAAAAATTAACTTTTAACCATGTTGTAAAAATAGACGTTAATCATTCGGCATTGTTTGGGAAGGGCTAAAGTGGCTATTTTAGCCACAAAAGACAAAATAGGCTATTTTAGTCACAAAAAATAAAACATCACATCCAACCCATAATCATTACACTCTTCTCTCAAAAAAAAAAAACAAAAAAAGTCAAAAAGTCAAAAAGTTTTTCTCAAACCAAGTTTTTTAGCCAAGGCTAAAATAGCCAAAAATGTAACGCCCTCAAAATAATAACATTAAACCCAACAATATAGACATGCATTGATACAAAAGATGACTCCCATTCTATTCAGTAGAGTAGTTTATTACAACAAGTAATACATGTTAACAACAAAAGCAAATGCCCTACAGGCTCACAGCTTTTCAAGTTAACACTTGGTTACAAAAAAAGAGTGCTAACTCAAATACACATTAAGCCTTTGGCTTGAATTTACATGTATTACATCAAAAGATAACAAAACAACAAAAGTCTGTCCGCCTCTAGCCTCCCAAACTATGTCCTTGGAGGTGGCATGCTACCTGTACCTGAAAATGATGTTCCCATATAGGATAAGCCACAGCCCAGTAGAAAATACACTAAACCAGCTATGAACAATGACTAAAAGATTAGCAGTTGATAGATGGTCTACACCTTTACATTCTTTCAACACATTTCAGTTTCATGACTTTAAAGTCCATGTTCCATTTCATTTCCGTTTCCTTTCAACTTTGAGTTTGAAAACAAGGCTCAACACTTAGCCATTAACTTAATGAGGTTAAGACTCCTCTTTACAACACTTTCATCATTCATAATGGATACACATTTTGATGCTATATCAATAACACTTAAACCACTTCCATACTTTGCCGAAGATACACATTTTGGTGCTGTATCAACATAACATAGAAACACTTCTATACATCACAATTGATAACGATATACATTTTAGTGCTATATCCAATCAATTCAACACTTCCGTAATCAACACTTGATACACATTGTAGTGCTGTATCAATGTCACACAAAATCCGGTTTAGAGGTCCATCCCCTATCTTCCCCTAAACCGTGGAGTACATCCCCCATCTCCTCCCACACAAGCAATGTGTATAAACAGTTATCATATACAATCAATCAATACATAAAGTTAATGTATTATCCCAACCGCTAAGTTCCATAGCATACTCAATCGATTAGTTTTAGTTTGCCTAATCATCATTTGTCTACAACAATCAAGACTATCTTCCACCGATAGCCCAAAGCAGTTATTTCTAAACAGGAAATAATGCACCAAATGGATATAAAATCAACATTTCAATTTGGTGAGTGATAAATAATCCAACTACACCCTTTAACCCCATACATTTCCAATTCCAACATTTTTCAATGCAATTTCTCATTTCTCAAATTAATTTCATGAATTAATTTATCAATGTAATTAAGGCATTATTCTCATAAATTACATAACAACCCTAAGGTTCCATCTTCATCCATAATTCATCATCTATCTCATTTTTCTATGCCAAACTTGCATATAAGTTTATTATAAAAAAATCCCATCTTTTGTAAAATTACACAAAAGACCCAAACTTTTGCAAAATTACACAACAACACCCAACATATCAAAATACTAAAATTGAAAGAAAAAATCCATAAGAAGGAGTAGGGTATCCCTACCTCAAAGTTTGAGCCCATACAGAGATGAAGACCAAAAACCAAAATGCTCCAAATCGCAAAACTTTCAGATTAAATCAAAGCCCAAGACACCCTCTACCTTTTTAACAAAGGGGTAAGGGTAGAAAATCACCCTAGGTAGATCAAATCTTAGAGAGAAGACAAGTTTAGAGAGAGAGAGTCTCGGATCTAGGGTTTGGAAATGAAAAGAAATGAAAAAGTGATGTTTAAAATCGCTGCTGTCTGCTGATATAAAACAGGCTCGCTTGAGCGAAGACTTGGTCGCTCGAGCGACCAGGCACAGAAAAACTCGCTCGAGCCAAGAAGTTCTCGCTCGAGCCAACAACCCAGAAGCTCGCTTGAGCGACAAACTGCTCGCTCGAGCCAACAATTCAAACCTTCAGGTTTGCAACCAGACGCACGCTCGAGCGACGGAACGCTCGCTCGAGCGAAGAACAAACCAGATCGCTCGAGCGAAGAAAAGCTCGCTCGAGCCAAGAAATGCAACTCTTAGGTCCAGACCCAGATGCAATCGCTCGCTCGAGCGAAGCCACTCTGGCTAGACCCACCAGACACAGAAACTCAACTCTCGCTCGAGCGACCAAACCCTGGCTCGAGCGAAGGACCAAAACAAAGAGCTCGCTCGAGCGACAAACTTCTCGCTCGAGAAGGTCCAAAATTCTGGGCAGCAACCTTTTGTTCCCAACACAACCAACCTGTAACAAACTTGCCCATCACATCCTATAACTCAATTATAAAGCAGTAAAGGATGTAAACAAGATATAAACAACCGCTAACATCCACGGATACAAGTCCGGATCACTGTACAACAAAGGGTAAAACCCGGGATCGCTATAAAAAAAGCCAACCCACTTCCCAAACCAAGCCGTTGTGTTTCGCCCTCCTTCCTCGAAAAGCCAAAAAAAATAAAAAAATTTAGTTTTTAATCCACTTTTCAAAATAACCCTATTTATTACTAGAAAATCTTATGATACACCTTTTTAAAAATGTGTATATCATAGACATCATATTACAAGTAATATAATTTTATCATAAAATTTTATAAATTAATTAAAAAATGTGTAATCTTGACACAAATTAGCGTAATAAAATGTTTAAAATTTTGTGATTCATATAACAAAAATGTATGACTTAATTACAATTTTTTTTATTACTTGAATTTGTATTCCCTTTCCTTATTATTCATCACTGTTCATCTTTTGATTTTTCACCTGACAAAGTATTCATTACTCCCTTCGTCTTAAAATATTATTCCCCTATTTTATTTTTCATTGTTTTAAAATGTTTGTCTTTTTTCAAAAATCAATGATTAAATAATATAAAATTTCTATTTATTTTTCTTTTAAAATCATTAACAATACAAAAAGTATAATTATGACAATTGATATTCTAAAAAATTAATATTTTTAAAGCGTAATAATTATAGTACTAAAAAAATTTAAATTTTCTTATTATTTTAAAACGGACGGTGTATTTTTTCAATAAAAAGTACTATTCATTACTCTTCGTCACCGTGCAATTACTATTTATTACAGTTCATAAACAGTAATTACTATTCATCAACAAAGTTTTTCAGGAAAAATTATAAATAAATTGTACTTTTTAAAAATAATGTAATTATGTTGTGAAATATTTGAATAATCGTCGAAAGAGATACAACTCTGCTACGTAGCTCGAAAATAAGCTGGCTCGTTGTTTTGGTACCCTCTTTTTTTTTTTTTTTTTCCCTCTCCTCTTCTCTCTCTGCTTCCTTCCTCTTCTTCCTCTTAGACCCAAACCAAATTCTGAAAATCGTTCGGCTCTCTCATCCGACTAGCTCTCCGACGCGATGCAGACGAGTGAACATCTAACTCCTCTCCGACACAAACGATGCCGGAAGCTTCTCACATGCCGGAGACCCAAGTGTTTACAAATTACAACACTTTACATTACCATTTTATAAATTACAACACTTTACATTACCATTTTGCAACTCAAATGCTAAAATGCATCACTGCAAAAAAAAGTTCAACACAATTTTGCAACCAAAGACCCAACTGTTTACAAATTACAACACTTTACATTACCATTACCAAATTCAGTTTGTCCTCATCTACAATCTCACCGTCTTCTAACCCAGAAACTAAAATTACTATTAAACCAATTATCTATCTAATCCATGAGAACCCAGAGAAAAACTTGAAATAGAAACATTCAGAAATGTCAAAAGGCTCTATTCCACACTTATCAACTATACAACAAGAAGCAACCTCAAAATTCATGGAATTGGGAGTAGATCACCCATCAAAATAGTCATCAAAATTGAACCCACTTGGGGTCTTATGTGGGAATGGTCATTAGAGCCACAAATAAACAAAATCAAAACCCCAAATCAAAATCAAATCCAAAATCAAAATCAAAATCCAAAATCAAATCCCAAAATCAAAACCAAACCCACAGCCACAGTCGAAAACCGTCAACCGGCCAATAGTCTAGAAAGAGGAAGAAGAATGAGAGGTGAGAGTGATGAGAGGTGAGAGTGATGAGAGGTGAGATCGGCCAGAGAGAAAGAGAGAGAGAGAGGATCAGAGAGAGGGATGAGAGGTGAGATTTATGTATACACAAATCTGTACATATGTGTGTATAAGATACAGAGTCCACCGTTGCAAATCTTTCCAGTACCGCCATTACCGTTCAGAAAGAAGAAGAAGACCAAAGCAGAGGATGAGAGATAGGAAAGAGAGAGAGAGAGAGAGAGAGAGAGAGAGAGAGAGAGAGAGAGTGAGTCGGGCCATTCGAGCCTCAAAATGTCAAGCTACGAGGCATTTCTCAAAGATATAATTGAAATTCTAATGAGTTTTAGGCTAAAATGGAAATAGGAGAAAGTTTTACCATGTGGGAAGTGTAGTATGCCGTGTAGTAAACCACATGGTATGATGAATAGTGGTAAATAGTGAAAGTTTTATTACCTATAAATAGGTGAGTTTGCATGGTAATGAAGTTAGAGAAAATTCTGTATTACATGTATGATCCTTTATTTCCTCTTCCATAGTGGGTCTTTGTTCTTTATTTTCTTTAGTTTTATAATACGTTATTGTTAGGTCCCTTAGTTTTGTCAATCCCACGAACAAACATTGTTAATCGAGTTGTAATTTTCCTGGTTGTTTTGCCTTGCTCGCTCGAGCAAAAACGTCCTAGCTCGAGTGAAGAAATCCTTCTCCCAGAAGTTGTCTAATGTCTGCAAATATTATGGGAATGAAGATTGTGCGCTCGAGCGACATCACTTAAGGAAAACACACATATTTGGTTCCTCGCTCGAGCGAGAGAGTCTTCGCTCGAGCGACCTTTGCTGCCCCTATTTTCTATAAGTACTTGTTTAAGTCAGTTTTAGGGTTACGTTTTTTAGATGTTCTTTAAGGGTTTTAGGGTTTTATTTTGGGCTGCTCTGCTAGTTTTCCTTGATGTTTGATTGAGTATTGAACTCATGTTTTGACAAGCACACATCAAGGAGTTTGGTTGTTCTTCTTTAAAAGTGTTATTCTTCGGTGAAATCTGAAGATTCAAGTGTAGAGTAGTCGAAGGAGTTTGATGCTGTGTGCAGTCGTTTATTCGACAATGGATGTTGTGGATTCAACATCAATCTGATCAATTCCGAGATGAAGGTTGCGGTAAAAGATATACCGATTGTTGAAGACAAATTGACATTGGTTGGGTAATTTGTTTGGTATATTTGTATTCTTTCTTTTTTCAGTAGTGGATTGATTTGTGGCGTTTTGCCCATGATTTTTTAATCACAATTGGAGGTTCTTCAATAGTGATTTTTTCCACGTAAAAATAATTTGTGTCTATTTGTTGTTTTTGAAACAACAATCTAAATCACTTTTGTACGTGCTTGATGATTTAGATTGTTAGTTTTGATTGGTTGGGAATTGGCACAATTAAATCTTGATCTAATTACGAATCACTTAGGTTTTTCATTTGGTATTAGAGCAGGTTACTATTTGTTTTTATCAAAACTATAGGAGTGTGATTTTGTGTGATTGGTGATATGGATTCAATTCGCGAAGGTAACTCGACCCATAGACCTCCGTTACTTGATGGTAGAAACTATTCTTATTGGAAAGCTCGTATAAGAGGATTTGTAAAATCAATCGATGAGAAAGTTTGGCACTGTGTTATTTATGGGTGGAGTGAACCTGTTGTCATCATTGATGGTGTTGATATTCCCAAACCTCTTGATAAACGAGACGTATTCGACTATCAAAACTCAAGTTGGAACAGTAAAGCTCTTAATTCCCTCTTTTGCTCCGTCACACCTGAAGAGTTTGGTCATATTTGCATGTGTGAGGTAGCAAAAGAGGCTTGGGACATTCTTGAAACAATTCACGAGGGTACTACTTTTGTTAAAAGGTCAAAACTTCAACGTTTCACATCTTCTTTTGAAACTCTTTTTATGCGTGATGATGAGACGTTTGATGATTTTCATGCTAAACTTAGTGACATCGTGAATTCATGTTTCACACTCAATGAAAAAAATCCCTAAAGCTAAGGTTGTTGGAAAAATTTTGAGGTCTTTACCCGAGAGGTTCCAATCAAAAGTTACAGCTATTGAGGAGGCTCAGAATGTTAATACCCTTAAGCTTGATCAGTTGGTTGGAAACTTGCAGACTTATGAAGCACACCAGATTTCTAAGAAAAAACAAAAAGATAGTGTGACTTTTTCTAGTGCTCATAAGACTGCTAAGACCCTTGAGATTGAGTTGATCTAGAGTCTGAAATGATGGCTATGTTTGTCAAACAATTCAAAAAAAATTTAAAGAAGAAAAAGCCTAATTTCAAGGATCCTAGTTCAAAAGATAAGGGGAATGAAAAACTCAAAACTTTTCCACCAAAAATTGCTCCAAAACTTGAAAAGAAGACTGTGAAGGGGCAACGTGTCAAGTATTACGAATGTCAAAGGTTTGGTCATATTGCTCTTGAATGTCCTTAAAAAAAGAACCGACAGAAAGTCTATACAGTAACTTGGGATGATGAAAGTGGGTCAGAGCAAGAACCTGAAGAAACCGAATCCGATGAAGATGGAGATAGTACTTACATGGCATTCTTGTCTACTGTCACTCAACCTCCTCCAAAGCCAGTAGAATTTGCTCGTGGTCAGAATCTGCACTGTGCTCCTACCTTTGATGGGAGTAATTACTTGTTTTGGAAGATCAGAATAAGGATGTTTATGAGAGCTTATGACCTTGAAGGTTGGCAAGCCATTGAAGAGAATGTTGAAAGCATTGACAATCCGAGTAATCAAAGAGTTCTGACTACCATTTGTGAAGTAATTTCCGACGAAGAATAGCAACGAATTGCTGTAGACGTGCTCCCGAGAACTCTCCAATATCCGCGCTCGTTAGGGCGCAAATCTCGTTTTGTTCTAAGCTACTACAGTTCGGACTCAATGTCACAGTTCTGAATCTAATCTCGCAAAGTGCAATGCAAGACCGATAAATCACCAAAGAGTCAAAATCCGGCAAATCGTTTTGGAAAATTGATTTTTAATAAAGAAGTGCCAAACATGGACTGTTTTGCCAGATACAGAGTCGCCACCTAAATATTTTATTTTGGCGGAATTTAGGAAATCCTGACTCGTGCCTAAGGCCACGTGTCCGTCATCACCAAAGTTGCCTCGGCTCGGCAACTTGGGTACGATTGGGGAAGGTCATGCAATGGGCACCCCCGCTCGCCCGATCAAAGATCGGCTTGTACTAAGCATGATATCTTGTTTTTGAAAACACATGCGTTCTTATTCCGATTATTAGCTAGAATTACTACGTGATGCGTACAACACACAAGTATAGAGTAGATCGCCTAATTTGGAACAAAGCATTGCATATTTGTTTGTTTGAAAACAATTTGAAGTTTGCTACTCGCAAGTAGGCTAAAATTTAGATTTCAATGAATTGTCCCAATTCAAGCAACCCAACGCTCACCTACAGGCATTCAAGCAGTTATATCACATAAGCAATTAGCCTCATGGCAAGCATGCTGTCATGGCAGTTAATAACACACATGCAAGATGCTAAAGCATAAACACTCACAGTGTACTCCGAGCCAAAACAAAGAACTAGTTAGTAATCAATGCATGATCCTAGCTCATGTTTAAGATGGCTAATGCAACACATGCAAAATGCAACTAGAAATAGGCTCGGCTATTCTAAGATGTCATGTGAAATGCGGCAATTCGATACATGCATTCAACTTGGAATTGAAATACAATGCAGTTAGTATGATACGCCGAGCCCGGTGCATGCAATACAAATGAATGGATCCACGCATGCAAGCATAAGGTATGCTAAATGAAACGTGCCCTAAAACTAATCATCATAAGCGGTTAAGTAAAAGGGAGAAAGAAATGGAGGTTGGAAGACATGCATCACACATACGCACGCTTATTACAAAATTGTGCCCTCTCGACGAAGGGTTCGAAAGAATAATACAAATCAACTAATTAACTAACTAACAAGCTAATTAATTATTACACAATTCTTAATTAAATAAACAAATTAATTAAGCTACAAAACAGTAAAGCGACCTCGAGAAGAGGGACACATGCATGCTCAGTCGGCTTCGCTCGAAAATCCGTTGCCATGCCACATGTTGCCTCTGTTTGCACTGTTTTGCACCTCTGAAAACTGCACAAGCCTCTGTGATGCTTCTGAACCCCCTCCCCAAGGGCATGCTGAGAGGCCATCGGCCAAATGGAAAGGCCATTGGTCAAGAGATGAAGGTCATCGACCAAAAATAAGGCTCTCGGCCAGACATTGTTAGCCGATCGACATTGAATATGGTCGATCGGCCATTCCTCCCTGCTGACTGCTCCTTTTGCTGCAACAGAGGACAAACAAAGCATGACAATACATTTGCAAGACAATCTTTGCAACTACACCCCTTATTATGTTTGAGACTCAAAGGTGTGTAGTTCTCGACCCTCGGACCACCAATCACGCATTTCCATGCATGATGGCCAAAGGAGCCAAGTGTGCAAATCAATATCGAATGAAATGCACAAAAACACATAAGGGACCTTGACCTCTATCATGTTTGGTCAAGAGGCAAGGCAATGCACAAACAATGCAATGCAAACATGCAAGCATGATGTAATGTAACAAGCATGCAACAACATGCAAGGACAAGCATGCAAACATGTAATGCAACTCAAGAAAAGCATGCCAAATGCAATACAACTCAAGCATGCAACAACATGTAACACGATAAGCATGCAACAACACACAAAACGCATAATATATGGACTTATACTAAAAAGGGATAGGCCTCAGCCATGCCCAAAATCAGTGGCCAAAGTGATGGATTGGAGATATGAAATGTAAGTCAAAGCATGCACATGTAAATGGTCCAACACTTAGGCATGGGAGGCAAACTTTCAAGAGCACTTAAAAGGGGACAAGCATGGACATGTGACAAGCATTATGAACTTTGAAAACATGCATGAAATGGTGCCAAACCAACCAAACTACACAAGTATGGCATGCAAGAAGGCTCAAGGCTTAAGGCTAGCCGAGGAGCTTGTACTAAGGCCACATGAATCAAGCCCCAAAGAGCCAAGGACAACCAAAACAGTCCTAGATCATGCTAAAAGGAGTCTAAAACATGCAAGAGCCAAAGCTAAAACAAACCAACATGAAGGGCCTAAGATAAGATGCAAGTAAGGCCAACAAAGGGGATTGCACTACACCCAATACAACCAAACATGGCATGACTTAAACAATGAAAAACAGAGTTATGGCATGGTAAAATAAGACCAAAAACCCACTTAGATGGCATCCCAAAGGCCTAAGCATGGAGGCATGCACAATGATCCATTCATGAGGCATAAAACATCAAATCTTTAAAGCATTAAAGGAGTGACAAATGCAAGTATGTGAGCATGAAACATAGACTGAAATAACATAACAAATGATGCCAAATCATTGAAATAGTCCAAGTAAAGTATGCTAGTGACTTGGACACTCAAAGCTAACAAGCTAGATTGAACCATAGCTCTACAAAGCATGGAATATATGATCAAAACAACACAAAATAGAGCTCAAGCATGGTAAAACAAGGCTAAAACTTCTTTGAGTTGAGCCAAAACATGCAAGAGTGATAGTCTAAACACAAGATGCAAGTTAAGGCAAATGAGAGGATTGCAAGACAAGTACATGAAGCATGTAAGAAGCCATTAAACCAACTCAAAATAGAGGTATAGCATGACAAAATAACACCAAATACTTGCTGAAATGGAGCTAAAACATGCTAAGCAAACATGCTATCAATATGAGCCATTAATACAAGCATACAAGACAACAAGGAGAGGGGATGACCCTCTCCTATTTAGGACTCCAAAACTACCTTTCCACCATTGAAAATCCTCTAGATTTCAGTGGTAGAAAGGTCATGCAAAGCCTAAAACAAGGGCCAAAAGGGATGGCCTAAAACAAGGCCTAACAAGGCCTAAGAGGGAGTAGATCACCTCCAACCAAAAAGTGACCTTAAACAAAGGTCTCAAGCATACAAAAATAGAACTTTTTTCAGTTAAGAGCTAAGCTTAAAACAATAAGAAAGAAAGGCTAAAAGCTTAAGCAAGAATGGGGTATCAAAAGGTAGCTTGCTCACCCTCGTAGAACCTCTTCAAGAACAAAGCTCTAGCAGGTTTTCTGAGTTCAAACCAACCCAAGAACACCAAAACCAACTCCTAAGGATCTCAGCAACAAAGGGATAGTGTATTGCTAGGTGTTTGTGTGCAATAGTGTGAACAAAACACCCTTTTAGGCACAAACACACACAAATGTAGCGAGAGAGATATAGAGAGAGAGTGATATATATCTTCTCTAATCCAATTTTTCAGAACCTCTGAGAAGGGAGGAGGAGCTCCCTTCTTATAGGAATTCAATTCCAAAGCTTCTTGGAGAAGCTAAGCTAAGGTGCAAATCCCTCCATACACGTGTATGGATGATGTGAATTGTGCATTCCAGCTGTCACAGCTGGCACAAAATATCTGTAAAAAGCAGATGGAAAGGTCTTGGCTCAAAAACATGGCCGATCGACCAACATAAGTGCTGATCGACCAAAAAGAGTGCCGATCGGCCAACACTTTTGGCCGATGGCAAGAAAACAAGGCCGATGGCATCATGCCTTGGTCGATGGATTGAGGGGATGGCCAACAAGCCACCCTCTTCTCTCAGAAGTAGAAACACAAGTCCTTGGTCCACACCCAAGCACAAAACAAAGAAGTTGAGAGATCTTGAGGCAAGGCGTGCGGCCGAGACCTCTAGGAACTCAAAACGAACACGGGCATGGATGATCATCGAGTGTTCAAATGACGACGTCCAAGTCTTAAGGACAGTAAAAAATGGGATGTCTACAATTGCTCACTGCACAAAGGCCAAAGATGCATGGGATATTCTGAGTCAATTTCATGAAAGAGGAGAGTCATCTTCACCACCATCTATCAATTTTCTTGCCTTATTTGTTCGACTGGATGATGTCTAGGAGAAAGAGGAGCAAACGGAAGACGATGAGACCTCAAAAGACAATGATAAGACTGATGGTGATGACCTACAACAAGCTTATGAAAAGTTTTATGATGAATCTCTAAATTTGTCCAAGATCAATGACAAACTCACTCTCAAGCTCAAAGCATGTGAAAACGAGGATGTCAAGCTAAAAGGAGAGATTGCAACTACAAAGCAGAATGTCATCAAGATCTCTAATGACAGGCAAGACCTATGTGGAAAAACTTCTATCTTGTGAGATCGAAAGGAATGAGCTTCTAAAAATATATGCCACATATGAAGAAAAGATTGAAAACTTTGAGATGTCACAAGCTACATTGGAAGATATGGTTAGTCGAAAAGATGATGAACTTAAAGATGCTAGAGCCATAATTGCCATGTGGAACAAAGGTTCAAAGACATTAGAAGACATCCTCGGGTCTCAACAAATGGGTTGTGACAAAAATGGGCTAGGCTATGGTAATGTGACAGCTCACAAAGGGTAGGCTTCTACATCACATAACATCAAGACACAAACAAAGGGAAAGCTAAAGGTACAACATGGTGATCCCTCTCTTCATCTACCTAATGGGGGTAAGATTAACAAAAGGGAGGTAAAACTTGTTTTTGTTTATCATCATTGTGGTAGGTATGGCCACATTTCTCCTTATTGTTTTGAGTTGTTTGGTAAGTTGTCTCAAAAGGGTAAAAATTCTAATACTTTTTGGGTTAGGAGACAACTTTACATGTCTAGGCAGAACACTAAGATTCATGAGGGTATTCACAACGCTCATACATTTACCAAGACTGCCAGTCCTGATTTTGTTATGACTAAAAAGATATAGGTGAGAAAGGGTGACTTGACTTGTTTTGTTGTTCACATTGCTCTAAAAGCACGTGACTCACACATGTGGTACCTTGATAGTGGGTGCTCTCGTCACATGTTAGGTGACAAATCCTACTTCATCTCTCTTGAAAAATATGAAGGAGGAATTGTTACCTTTGGAGATGGTGGCACGTCTAGAGTCATTGGTAAGGGCTTTATAAGTGTGGTTGGTCTTCCAAAGCTCGAAAATGCATAACTTGTTGATGGCCTTAAAGCAAATCTTTTGAGCATCAGTCAAATATGTGATTCCCACCATGAAGTATTATTTTCAAAAAATAAATGTGAAATTTTAGATAAGAAGGGAAATACTGTCATGCATGGTGTAGACACCCCATTTTTGACCGTCCTCAAGACTTGGACGTCATCGTTTGAACACTTAATGATCATCTATGCTCGTGTTCGTTTTGAGTTCCCGAAGGTCTCGGCTGCACGCCTTGCCTTAGGATCTCACAACTTGTCTGTTTTGTGCTTGATTGTGGACCAAGGACTTGTGGTTTTGCTTCTGAGGGAAAAAGGTGGCTTGTTGGCCATCCCTACAACCCATTAGCTAAGGCCTTGTGCCATCGGCCTTGTTTTCTTGCTATCGGCCATAAGTATTGGCCGATCGGCACTCTTTTTGGTCGATCGGCCATATTTCTTGGCCGAGACCTTTCTATATGCTTTTTTAGATATTTTTGTGCCAACTGTGATAGCTGGTGAGCACAATTCTCATCCTCCATACACGTGTATGGAGGGATTGAATCAAGACTCAAGCTTGTTCAACAAGCTTGAGAATTGATTTTCTATAAGAAGGGAGGCCCCTCTCCCTTTCTAGAGGTTCTAAAAAGTTAATATACAAAACATATATCACTCTCTCTCTATATTTGACCCCTCTCTCCACATTTGCTCTTGTTTGTGCTCAAAAGTGTAAAATTTTCACACTTTTACACTAAAGCACCTACTAGAACACCATCCTTTTGTTGCTGAGATACTTAGGAGCTGGTGTTAGTGTTTTTGGGTTGGTTTAAGCTCAGAAAGCTACTGGAGTTGTGTTCTTGAAGGTGTTCTTCAAGGGTGAGTTAACTAGCTTTTAAACCTTTGTTTTGGCTTAAGCTTTTGGACCTATTTGCATGCTAATTTAAGCTTAACTTTCTATTGTAAAAAGTTCTGATTTTTCAAGCTTGTAATGTTTGTTTAAGGTCACTTTTGTGTTGGGGGTAGTCTACCCCCTCTTAGGCCTTGTTTGGCCTTATTTTGTGCCTTCTTTTTTGAACTATTGGGACCACCTTGTTTTGGCCTTCTCACCACTGAAACTCAGAGGATTTTCAGTGGTGGAAAGGTGGTTTTGAGGTCCCAAATAGGAGAGGGTCATCCCCTCTCCTTGTGTCTTGTATGCTTGCATTGATGGCTCATAAAAGTAACATGCTTGTTAAGCTTGTTTTGGCTCCATCTTAGCATGTATTAGGCCTTATTTCAGCATGTTATACCTCTGTGTAAGGTTGGTTTGATTGCCTCTTGCATGCACCATGCACTTGTGGTGCAATCCTCTCTATTGCCTTAACATGCATCTTGTGTTTAGACCATCATTCTTGCATATTTTCGCTAAACTCCAAGAAGCTTTTAGCCTTGTTTTACCATGCTTAAGCTCTGATTTGTGTTTTTTTGGTCATGTATGCCATGCTTTGTATAGCCATAGTGCATTCTAGCTTGTTAACTTTGAGTTTCCAAGTCACTAGCATGCATTGCTTGGGCTACTTTCATGATTTGACATCATTTGTTGTATAATTTTAGAGCATGTTCCATTACCATGCCCTCAAATTTGTCATTCTTTCAATACTTTGAAGAGTTGGTGTTTTATGCCTTAAGAGTGGGTCATTGTGCATGCCTCTATGCTTAGGCCTTTGGGCTATCATTTCGATGTATTTTTGGTCTCGTTTTACCATGATGTAACTCTGATTTTTGTTGTCAAAGTCATGCCATGTTTGGTTTTGATAGGTGTAATGTAATACCCCTTATTAGTCTTGCGTGCTTCATGCTTTTGGTCTTTTGTTTTAGCTTGTGTTGGCTAGGTCTAAGCATGCTTTTGGTCTTATCTTGACCTGCCTTGGGACTGTTTTGGTTTCCCTCGGCCCTTTGGGGCTTGCTTTGCGTGGCCATGGTGTAAGTCCCTTTGCTAGTTTCAAGCTTTGAGCTTTCTTGCATGCTATGCTTGACTTGTTTGAGTGGCTTGGCACCATTTCATACATTATTTCAGGGCCTACAGTGTTGTCACACATCCATGCTTTTCATTCATTGCTCTTGCTTGAGAGTTGTTATCTCCATGCCTTGTTTGTGAACCAAAGTGTATGCATGTTTGTATGTGCTTTCGTACTTCATTTCCATAGCATTTTGGCCACTGATTTGGGCATGATTGAGGTCTGTCCATTTTAGTTTATGTCTATCTTGCATATAGTTGCATGCTTGTCACATTGCATGTTGTCGCATGCTTGTCGCATTGCATGATTCTTGCATGTTGTTTACATGTTTAGGTTGCATTACATGGTGCTTGCATGCTCATGTTGCATTACATTGTTTGCATGTCATTAGCTTTGTTAAGTTATGCTTGCATTGCATTGCATTTCCATGTTGTGTGCATTGCATTGTGTTTGGTTTGGGTGTTAAGACAAACACGAGGAACGAGGGACGTTTCATACTTGAAGTGACGGAACGTACCTCAATTCTCGGTCGCCGACACTCTTGATCCAACATGATAGAGTTTAAGGCATTTACGTGATTTTGTGCATTTCATCCACATTGAATTGTGCAACTTGGCCTCTTTAGCCATCATGCATCGTAATGTGTAATTGATGGCTCGAGAGCCGAGCACTATACACCTTTGAGCCTTAGACATGATAAGGGGTGTGGTTGCACAACATTTTCTTGCAAATACATTGCCATGCCTCTGTTTGTGCTCTGTTGCAGCAAAAGGAGCAGTTTGCAGGAAGAGATGGCCGATCGGCTATATAGTGTGCCAATCGGCTAACAATATTTGGCCGATAGTCTCCAAATTGGCCGATGACCATTATCCATTGGCCGATGGCCACCCCTCTTGGCCGATGACCTCTCAGAGTGTCCATGAGGTAGGTTAGAAGCATCACAGAAGTTGGCATAATTTTCAGAGGTGCAGAACAATGCAAACAGAGGTAACATGAGGCATGGTAACGGATTTCCGAGCGAAGCCGACCAAGTATGCATATGCCCCTCTTCTCGAGGCCGTTTTAACTGCTTTGTATAGTTAGTTAATTTGTAATTAATTAGTTAATGTGTTAGCTAATTTAATTCACTGTTGTAAATTCTTAATTAGCTTAGTATAGCTAATTTCCAATTTGATCTTATAATAATTAGTCTAATTAGATTACTAGATTAGTTAGAATAGCTTAGTGTAGCTGGCTTAGTGTATTCATTCGGACCCTCCGTCGAGAGGGCCAACTTTTGTAATAAGTGTGCGTTAGTGTGTGAATGTCTTCCAACTCCATGTCTTTCTCCCTTTTACTTAACCACTTACGACGGTTAGTTCTAGGTCATATTTTGATTAGCATCCTTGTGCTATGCATGTTTGCATCACTCATCTGTATTGCATGCACCGGGCTCGGCGCATCGTACTAACTGCATTGTGTTTCAATTCTGATTTGAATACATGTTATCAATTTGCATTTCACATGACATCTTAGAATAGCCGAGCCTATTTCTAGTTACATTTTGCATGTGTTGCATTAGCCATTGTTAAAATAACTAGGATCATGCATGATTTCTAACTAGTTGTTGTTTTGGCTCGGAGTACTAGGTAAGCTTTTACGCTTTAGCATTTTGCATGTGTGTTAGTGTTAACACGACAACATGCTTGCCATGAGGCTATTTGCTTAAGTGTTTAACTGCCTGAATGCCTATTGAAGGTTGGATTGCTTGAATTGGAACAATTCATCGAAATACGAGTTTTAAGCCCACTTGAGGGTAGCAAAATCATATTTTTTTAAGCCCACTTGAGGGTGGCAAAATCCACGTCTTAGCCTACTTGCGAGTAGCACCTTCAAACCATTTTCAAACAAACAAACATGAGATATTTTGTTCCAACTTAGGCGATTTAGTCTATATTTGTATGCTGTACGCATCACATAGTAATTCTAGGTTAATAAACCGGAATAAGAACGCATGTGTTTTCAAAAACAAAATATCATGTTAGTAAAGGCCGATCTTTGATCGGGCGAGCAGAGGTGCTCATTGCATGACCTTCCCCTCCCGTACCCAAGTTCCCGAGCCGAGGCAACTTTGGTGATGACAGATACGTGGCCTTAGGCATGAGTCAGGGTTTCCTAAATTTCCCCCAAAATAAAATATTTAGGTGGCGACTTTCTATCTGGCAAAGTAGTCCATGTTTGGCACTTGTTTATTAAAATCAGTTTTCCAAAACGATTTGCCGGATTTGGACTCTTTGATGATTTATCGGTCTTGCATTGCACTTTGCGAGATTAGATTCAGAACCGTGACATTGAGTCGAACTGTAGTAGCTAACGAACAAAACAGATTTCGTACCATCGCGCGCAGAGCCGGGACGTTCGGGCACATCTACAGTTTCTAGCGACTCTGCTGGGGATTTAGAGAACTTGACTCGAACTCATGATATGTTGTTTTGTCTACACTTATGTGTCTCTTTGCATTGCATTTGCATTGGTGCGCCTTGGACACCGTGTTTGCCGTATGCTATTCCTAAATGGTTTGCCGGAGGCTCCCTTTGAGAAGCGTGCCATAAGGCTGACCGGTTGCGGGCTCTGCCACGACAGGAACACAAACCTCTGTTTTTACCGAGGCACCCTTTTTGACCATTCGACCTAGTGCATATCGGAATCTATAGTGACCATTTCAAGCTAGGACAGGTTGCTTACCCGATTAGAGGTTGTTTGAAACCGCTGTGTGCGTAGTGAAACCCTAGCTCCTGACAATAGGACAGGGAAACCCTACCCCTCCATAGGGGTGTTTTGGCTCTCACTTACTTGCTATGTGCTTTTAGAGTGCGTCTCTACAGGAATGTATGTATCAGTTTGCAAGTCTGGGTATCAGGCCTGCGGGCATTAGTATTTGGGGAATCAGTTTTACCTGAGGGTATCAGATCAGGGGCAGTGATTTCGGAATAGTGATCAGTGGTTAAGAACAATTCTTTCAGCTTGTGTTTGCCAACTGTGTGTTGTCTTTACTTAAGCCGTTATGCTGTCCGTTTTTTTGTTCATTGTTTTCTTATTATGCTTTATTTATCTTTTTGCAAGGTAGTTTAGCACCATTGCATCCGACCAGGTAGATATTCCTCGAGCACTCTGGGTTAGAGGTCGCAGACTTAATCGATCCGCAGATTTGATAGACGGACAAGCAGTGTTCCTTTCTTTACCCCCGGTTACCAGACGGAGGTCAAAAAGGCGCAGTGTATCAGTACCGCAGTTGCAAGATCAGTGGTCTTCCCCACCAGTGAACAGTCAGCCTGAGGTCTCAGTTTCTACTACAGGGACAGATATACCGGTTGTTCAGATAGATCAGCACAATATGACATGTATAAAGGAGATGATGCGTCAGCTCCAGGAGAGTATGCAAGCCATGCAGTAGGACGCTGCCCGTCAAGTAGAATTTGCTGCATGCCAGGCCGAGGTTATGGCCCAACAAGCAGAGTTGATTGCTAGACTTCAGCAACAACAACCACCACAGCAAGCCGGAGCATCTGCTTCGCACCAACCTCCTCCTCCACAAAGAATTCCAATACTTGGGGAGACCGCCAACGTCCAGGAAAATACGGATGTTCCAACAGGGCCGATTCTGCCCCTAATCCTACCCCAGCTATCCAAAGCACAGACCAACCTAGGGGATACACCGTTTGAGTTCGAGGTGGATTCGACGGCACTAAAAGTGAGCAAGCTTGAAAAGCTGTCCAAGAAGTCTCAATGCGTGAAGTCCATTCCAGATATTGAGGATGGGTACACCGATTCGGCCGTGACTCCGCCGGACCGGTTTAAAATGCCGCACATAGACCGTTTCGACGGGTCTGGAGATCCTATGGTGCATTTGCGGCTGTTCTTGGATATACTAAAGTCGATGGGCCTCTCCAGATTGCAGAAGCTTTCTCTGTTTGGCCGGACCCAGTCGGGTATAGCGGCTATTTGGTATGCAAAACTGGATGACTCTATCAAGATGAACTGGAAGGAGATGGCTGAGGCCTTTGTAGCTCAATACTCCTATAATACACAAATAGAGATCACAACTCGTGATCTTGAGACAACTAGACAAGAGCCAAATGAGAGCTTCTCCGATTTTGTGACTCGGTGGAGGGCTAAGGCCTCAATGATGACCATCAGGCCGGTTGACAAGGACCAAATACGGATGGTTGTGTGCAACCTCCAGCCCAAGCTCATGCAGAAGATGATCGTCCTCCCCCTCCCCACTTTTGCCGATCTACATGAGATAGGGGTGTAGATCGAAGACGCCATGAAATAGGGCCTCATTGATCATGAGAGAGAGCAGCCCAAGAGGGCATTCAACCGTAGTACGAATGCAGGCACAAGCAGTGCTGCAGCTGCCAAAGCTTCAGATGTGGGAATGGTCACCACCACCACCCCAAGAACCCTTACAACTACACCATTCACCGGTGCGTCCGGAAGTAGCTCAAAAACAACCAAGTTTCCACCCTGAGGCCAGAGAACCTTTACCCCGTTGTATATGTCTCTATCCAAAGCTTTGGGGGTTTTGATCAGGAAAGGGCACTTGAAGCCCCTAGAGCCGCGACCATTTCTAGAAAAACTTCCCCCCTCCCATAACCCGGTGAAGTACTGCGCCTTTTACCAACATCATGGTCATGAAACCGACCATTGCTTTCGATTGCGTCACGAGATTCAGGATCTCGTCGACAATAGGGTGATCATTCCTCTAGAGAAACCGAATGTCACAACCAACCCTCTTTCACCACATAACCAGGCTCCACCTCCCAAACGCATCAATCTAATCCAAACTGGGGTTGTGTCATACGACCCTAGCATATATATCACCCCTTCCTACCTACCCAAGCCGGAGGTGTTCATTATTGATAGCACTGACTTGTGCATGTTGGACATCTCCCAAACCCAACCTAAAACGGTGGTGGTGACTATCGAAGATAGAATTGGGTCGACTGTGGAGGCAGATGGGAATAATGATTATATAGAGCCGGAGGGGTCTGCGAGCTTCATATACAACCCGAGCGATTACATCACATCAGCAGGCCAGGCTAGGCCGAATGTGGAATTGCCAGTGGGGGCAGATATTTGTGTAGTTCGAAAGGATAGACCTAATCAAGGGCTGGATGACCTTGCAGAACTGGAGGAGGATATCGCGAGTCTGCAATTCTTCAATGAACAAGATCCAGGGGATGTGACTATCAAGTGGTTTGATCTAGAAGGGTCAGCAGAAGCTACTGGGTGGCTCAGTGATGAGTCAGATGTTGTTGAGACACCTCAGCCAGAGCAGGGGCAACCAGGGACCGAGACATCAACAGTGGCCGAAAAGGCCGGGAACCGGGATGCACTGCTGGAGAGCACCGATGTTAAGAGTTTTGCTCAGAATACGGGCAGTTTGGGTACGGAAGATATTGAACAGCAGGCTGCACCGAAGCAGTTTGAGCGGGAAAGGATCGAAGATCTTGAGAGGGCTAGAAAGGCCAAAGCCCCTGCGGGGACAGAACGTGCTGTGTGCATAAGAACGGAACGTGCTGCGGGCACAGGAACGGAAGGTGTTGCGGGCATAGGAATAGTTGTAACGGAGTCGGACAGGTGTCTGTTGGTTGTCGATGGCATGTGGTGGGAAGATGATGACCTATGTCTTGCCCACACCGATGAAGACTGGGCGAACAACTAGCCGAATGATACCTGGTATGTTGGTGAGGTTGACCACATGACTAGGAGTGGGCGGTACTTCAAGCCCCCACATTTAGATCAACCAGAGGCGTCCGGAAAGGACAAGGAGGCGGAGAGGCAGAAAGAAAAATTACTCGAAAACGAGGCTGTGCTGAAACAGCTCAAGAAGATACAAGCAGACATCTCCATCAGGGGACTGCTTATGGCCTCAAGAGTTCATAGACAAGCTGTCCTTTTTGTAATGGACAAGGCCAAACTTTCAATAGATACCACGCCTGAGTAGCTGGTGGGACTGGTCTTTCCGGGAGGAGCTTCCCCGACGTTGACCTTTACTGACAAGGAGCTGCTGCCTGAGGGCGCAAATCACAACAAACCTCTCTACATCTCTGTCGAGTGTAAAGAAAAATGGGTACCGGTGGTTCTTGTCGACACGGGATCCGCTATTAACGTGTGCCCGTCAAGGACGGCATATGCAATCGAGTTGAAGCCGCAGATTTTGTGCCAACTGCCCAGGTGATAAGGGCCTACGACAATACAAGTAGAGAGGTGATGGGGACCATGAAGATTCGGACTCAGGTTGGTCCAGGACAGCAGGATATTGACTTTCATGTCTTGGATGTTCCCGCAACCTTTAATCTACTCCTAGGATGGCCGTGGCTGCACCACGGGAAGGGGGTGGCTATAGTTTTTGGGAATTCGTCAATCCATCCACTGCTAGAGGTGTCTACACCGGTTTTGGAAATCGAGCATGGCACGAAGGATGTGTTCTTGTCAAGATTCACCCTAGCTGAGGCCCGGGTTGTACAAAACATCTTAGCTGTTGATGAGGGATTATATGTCAGTGTGCAGTCTGTGTACCTCATGAACAAGCTCCAACACATCCCTGGGATGGAATTAGGGAAAAGTGGCCGGAAGGGCATTACAGCATCGGCCGAAGTGCCACACAACCCGCATACCTTTGGTTTAGGTTATCTACCTACCAAAGAGGACTGGGTGAGGAAAGGCAAAGAGATGGCCGAAAGAGCCAGAGCCAACCAGACCGGGAAGCCTTACGAGTTGGTACACTGGCCTATCCAGGGCACCCTGAACGGATGCTTCGTCCGGGAAGGGAAAGACTTTCCATTCTGCGATTTCCCAGAGCTATGGCTGAATGTCGAGAGGCGGCGCTTGCCGGGGTTCGAGATTTTCTTCGACTTGTAGTTGTCCAGGGATGATGTTGCCGAAGAGCAGACAGACCCACCAGTTGAGGCTGAGCAGTGTAAGGAAGAGGATTCCGAGAGCAGCGAGATTGAAATGGGGGTAGCACTAGCTTGTCTACTTTTAGATCATGCGATCGTACATGAGTGCTTGGGATATAACTCGGTTTCCATGATTGGGAATGAAGCGGCCGCGAGCCCATCTTCAAACATTTTGGACGCGTCCATCGCACCCTCTCTCGTCTGGCAGTACGATGAGGGATTCTTATCGAGCAGCATCGGGTCAGGTAGTGAGTTGGAATCTGATTCCACCGAGTTTGTGGAGTCGGAATCAGGTTCTAGCTCACCTGAGTCTGAGTCCGGTATTCTTGGGGGTGACAACCCAGATGCCACAGTCCTGTCTAGGTCGTCTTTTTCTTTTTCCTTTGAGTCTGTTGTAATAGAGGAATTAGGTGACTTGGAAGTAACTAATGAGAATAGAATGGATGCGGCCTTTGAGTACTTTTTTATGCCCTTGATTTATTGTATTAATCAGGACTTTCAAAATTTCGATGAAAACGACGAGGAAGAAATTCCTCCGGTTTTGAAATATTTGCTTGATCAAGAGTAGGAGAGGTTTGTAAAACCGCTGGTTGATGAAATCACCACAATTAATGTGGGTACTGAGAAGGACCCGTGGCTGGTCCAGATTGGGTCCACGTTGTCTTCGGAGGAGCGCGAGCGCTTAGTCGCTTTATTAAAAGATTTCAAAGATGTTTTCGCGTGGTCCTACGAAGACATGCCTGGAATCGATCTTGAGATTGTACAGCACCGGATCCCTCTTGACCCAGAGGCCCGACTTGTTAAGCAGAAACTCAGAAGGATCCGCTCGGACTGGGCACTCAAGATCAAAGAAGAGGTCACCAAGCAAATTGACGCAGGGTTCCTGCTGGTAATCTGAATACCCAACTTGGTTGGCCAACATAGTTCCGGTGCCGAAGAAGGACGGCATAATTCGAGTATGTGTGGACTTCAGGAATTTGAACAAAGCCAGTCCGAAGGACAACTTTCCTCTACCGCATATTGACGAATTAGTGGACTTCACTGCAGGGCATTCGTTGCTCTCATTCATGGATGGCTTTTCTGGCTACAATCAGATTCTGATGGCACCCGAAGATCGGGAGAAGACTGCTTTTACCACCCCGTGGGGGACCTATTGTTATAGGGTGATGCCGTTTGGGCTGAAGAATGCTAGAGCTAGATATCAACGGGCCACGACCACAATATTGCACGACATGATCCACAAGGAGGTTGAGGTGTACGTGGACGACATGATTGTCAAGTCTAAGGAAAGAGAGGGTCACTACACCTCCTTGCAGAAATTCTTTCAACGGATCAGAGAGTTTCGGTTGCGGCTGAATCCTCAGAAGTGTACGTTTGGTGTTACAGCAGGGAAAATACTGGGGTTCTTGATCACACAGAGAGGTATCGAAGTCGACCCTTCCAAAATCAAGGCCATCTTAGAAATGCCACCACCGAGGACTGAAAAGGAGGTGCGAGACTTTTTAGGTAAAGTGCAATTCATAAGACGGTTTATTACAAAATTAACCTTGATTTGTGAACCACTCTTTGGTCTCCTGAAGAAAGGAAAGAAGTTCCAATGGGATAGCCGATGCCAAACTGCTTTTAAACAGATCAAGCAATATTTATAAAACCCACCTGTGTTGTTACTGCCTGAGCCGGGGAAACCGTTGATTTTGTATCTTTCAATGACTGAACCTACAATGGGCTGCATGCTTGCACAGGAGTCTGAGGACAAAGTGAAGAGAGCTATCTACTACCTGAGCAAGCAAATGCTGGATTACGAGACCCGCTACACTCCTCTGGAGAAGGCTTGTCTGGCCTTGGTATGGGCTACCAGGAAACTGCGGCACTACCTGTTAGCTCACTTTGTAATACTGGTTTTGAGATTAGATCCCATCAAATATCTCTTCGAGAAATCGGCACTTACGGGTAGGCTAGCCCGTTGGTTGCTTCTGCTTTCGGAATTTGATATGAAGTACATGACGCGCAAGTCAGTAAAAGGGAGAGCGGTAGCGAAGTTCCTAGCTGATCACCTAGTGGAAGGGGATTAAGTAGTTGAGTATTTGTTCCTAGACGAAGCCATTCTGCATGTCGAAGAAGAGACATGGACGATGTACTTTGACGGAGCGTCAAACCAATACGGATACGAGATAGGGGTGTTGCTGATAGCACCCGACAATTCCCTTATACCTTTAGCATTCAAACTATGGTTCAAAGTCTCGAACAATGTGGCAGAGTATGAGGCATGTATTGCTGGTTTAGAAGCCGCCCTAAAACTAGGGGCAAAACGGTTGGACGTCATCGGGGACTCAAACCTTGTTGTATCTCAAGCTAAAGGAGATTGGAAAGTCAAGGAAGAAAAGATGAGAATCTATCACCAGACCTTGGACGTGCTGATTCCTCGGTTTGAGAAACTGAATTTCGCTCATCTGTTAAGAGAGAACAACAGGTTCACTAATTCACTAGCAACTCTATCTTCTATGATAGACATCCCTTTCGGGGTCCGGATGCGTCCGATCATCATCGAACAGAAATTTGTGCCGGCCTACGAGTTGATTGCCGCCATAGATGAGGTACAAGATGAGAATCCCTGGTATTACGATGTCTGGAACTTCTTAGAAAAAGAGGCGTATCCACCAGGGGCAAATGCCAAAGATAAGAGGGCAATTCGAAGAATGGCTGCTCAGTTCATCATCTACGGGGGTAAACTGTACAAGAGAGGTCATCTCGGGATGCATAAACTGTGTGTTGATACTGAAGAATCGAAGCGCCTGATGGAGGCCATCCATGGAGGAGAGTGCGAAGCGCACATAAACGGGTTGATGCTAGCCCGGAAGATCCTTAGACATGGTTACTACTGGTCCACCATGGAGGAGGATTGTATTAGCTTTGTCCGGCGATGCCGCAAATGTTAGATTCATGCAAACCTCATGAACATTCCGCCGTCGAAGCTGTACAACGTGACTTCACCATGGCCATTTTCAGCCTGGGAGATTGATGTAATCGGGGCTATCACTCCGAATGGGTCCAATGGGCATGAGTTCATTCTGGCCGCGATAGACTATTTCACAAAGTGGGTTGAGGCCCAATCTTACGCGGTGTTGAACGCATCGCATGTTGCTAAGTTCATCAGGAACAACATCATCTGTCGCTACGGGGTCCCAAACGAGATCATTTCAGATAATGGTTCCCACTTCAAGAAGGAGGTGATCGACTTGTTGGACAAGTACAACGTGGCTTTTCATAAGTCATCTACATATCGGCCACAAACCAATGGAGCAGTTGAGGCCGCCAACAAGAACATCAAGCACATTCTGCAGAAGATGGTGGAAACCTACCGAGACTGGCCAGATAAGCTGCCATTTGCTCTGTGGGGCTACCGGACTTCAATTCGAACTTCTACTGGGGTAACTCTATATTCCTTGGTTTATGGGATGGAGGCTGTTCTGCCTATCGAGGTTGAGGTTCCGTCATTGCGAGTATTGGCTGAGTGTCAGATAGCTAAGGCAGATTGGCAGCAAAGCAGGTTTGAAAAACTCATGCTCTTTGATGAGAGAAGGCTGAAAGCACTGTATCATGTTCAAGGTTATCAACGAAGAATTTCCAGGGCTTTCAACAAGAAGGTTAAGTCCAAGAATTTGAAAGAAGGAGATTTGGTGCTCAAAGACAACCGAGCTCCCATCCACGACCCTAGGGGCAAGTTCAGACCCAATTAGACTGGTCCTTACATTATCAAGTCTATCTGGTCGGGTGGAGCTATCGTTCTGATGGACCTAGATGGCCTAGAGTTCTCCCAACCGATTAACATGGACAAGTTGAAGAAATACTTTCCCTAAGTGGCTCGCTAGGCCAAAAACCTGAAAAGGCGACCTAGGCAAAAGTCAGAGCATGAAAAATTTGAAATTATAAAAACTGAGCTCGCTAGGTTGAAAACCCAGAAAGGGCGGCCTTGGCAAAAGTTAGAGCGCAAAAGGAGAGTTTTAATACACGAGTGAACCCAAGCCGAACTACGTAAGGCTTGATTCCCATCTTTGGGATACGTAGGCAACTTCATCATGAAGTCCAGCTATAAACACTTCCAAATCAACTTTGTCCGTGTGATCATGTTTGGTCATCTTTGTCTTTTCTGCATTCAAGAGCTCGGTTGTGATCTCCAGTGCAGTGTTATTTAGACTAGGGGCAACTTTCCAGTTGCTGGGATTCGGGGTTGTACATCTCAGTGATAGATCTCAGGCGTGTCCAGTTCTGATCCATATCGAAAATGGTTTTGAAAAGTTTTAATAAAAGTTGATTTTGCTCAAATTAATCTTTTTACAACTTAGACCATTTTTGGACCAAACGAAAAATTTTCAATACCCACAACCTTCAATTACATTGATTTCAGTACAGAGTTCTCCTACTCTTGAATACAAATTGAAGTTATTTTTTATTACATCCATAAAGAAAACTTGAAAATACTGATTAAAGCAAATAAATTCAGTGCATAGTCAGGTGTTCCTGCGTCCCCTCCCAGAGCTTGTGGAAGCCTTTGATGCCAAAGTGGGCTCGATCTACGCCTCCTCATCAAGCCAAGCTATGCACTCATCAGAGAGGGTGCCACTGAAAGTGGGAGCAGGGGCCAGAAGCCTTTTCGTCCTCCATGCTGTGGCATACCGAGCTAGTTGTGCGCCTCAGACTGGAAATGCAGCAGGGTACTCTATCCCCTCTTCCGGGCAAGTCTGATCATGTCCGAACTGGCACCGGAATCGAAACGGGAAGTAAAAGACACAGTGTGTCAAGCCGATCAACTAAATCCTGGGCTGGCGGGTCATACTGTAGCTCATCACCGGTAAATCAATCCAGGGGTAGCGCCAAGCAATGTCGAGAGCAGACAAACTGCACATCTATTCATACCACCATCCCTCATCTGGGGCATCAACTAGATGTCGTCGAAAGAAATAGCTGCGAGCTAAATATGCTGGGCACGAGTCCGCAACCTTCAATTTATTCATCAACCATATCTGGGGAGGGATGAAAAATAAGAGATTAAAGAATAGAGAGGTGTACGTTGAGAGAAAAGTGAGAAAAGGGTTTTAAGAGAAAAATCGAGCCTGAGGGCCGAGTGATGTGAGAAATATATGTGAGATAGGATGGGAAACATTACCTGTAATAGTAGTGGACTCCCTGCGAATCTAGCCGCCTTCCGGTGATGAAAAGCGTCCAAACCCATCAATGTCTCAGCTAGCGTCATGGCGATGCAACTCTTGCCCTCTTTTAAGCCCTTGGTAACTTCAATCAAACGAGTGCTAAACCCACCGGAGCCTGGGGCAAGCAAGAAATGAGACAACATGCACAAGCAAAGCGCATGTTGCCGATAACCCTACCAATGATGATCGCCGCGGTCACCGGCATCAAAAAATCGACGAATCAAGCTCAGAATGTCCAGCTCTCCGTCGTGAATCAATGACCGAGCGTCATGCAAAGTAAGCTCGCACATCTGTCCTAAGGCTTGGACGTAGCCGAAGCGAAATTGAGGCAAGATTTCTTCATCGCGCTCGGATTCCATTAAAGCTTGGAAGTCTTCGAAAGTGGGACATATCTCTTGTCCGCCAAAGCTAAAGACGTGTGTCACCAGATTCCAAAACCTTGCCGCGGCATGAAGGAACGAAAAACGCAGCGGGGTGCAACTCAATGTGAATAGCGCATTGATGCCAAAGCCCCCGAAGTTCAGCTTTTCCGAGCCATCCAAGTTGGCAATCCAATTTGTGAGATTTTGGACAAGAAATGCTTCCATTTGGTGCAAAAACTAAACTGAAATGGAGAAACTATGAAGCTGGGGCTTTTGTAGAAGATAAGGTGTTGAGTGGAAGACAGGTGGCAGCATTCTGGAGGTTCTTGCCATTTTTGGCCGATCGGCCAAAAAGAGTGCCGACCGACCATCTTTTTTGGCCGATCGGCTAGTAATTATGGTCAATGGCCATTTCTTGTGGCCGATGGCCTCTCACTTTGGCCGATGGCCCTTTCTTTTGTTCTCTAACCTGTCTATGTGTTGGAAATGTTGAGAACTTGTGACTGGTTCCACTTCAAATGCCTTCCGGTGATGATTTTGCGAAGTCGCGCCTGTGTTACTTCAATTTGTTTATCGAGTTGTTGTACTTTGGTTTATTGAGTTGTATTTTGTGTTCATTAGCCTTTGTTTTGTTTATCGATTTGTATTTACATTTGGTTAGCTTGTCAAGTTCTTTGTTTTGCTTATCGAGTTGTTTTGTTGTTAGTTGGTTCACTACCTGATTAATGCAATTCGAGTGTTTAGTTTTCAAAACAAAGTTCAATCTCATTTACATTGTTATGTAATATGATGCGATGCGATGCTTAGAATGTACAAACGTAACACTTTTTCAACAAAAGAGCTGTTTCATTCCATAATATTCTCTTTTGCAAAAGTACATAGTTTTGAAAAAAAATAAAACCTGCCTGAGGCAGTACAATGTGCAAAACTACTAGTAAAAAGAAAAATAAAGAAAAAAAGAGAAAAGCAGCAAAATGTCTAGATCGGCGCTAGTCACCTCAAGTGCGGGGGTTCGTCCTCGTCCTCTTCCTGGACGAAGGTCCAGGATCGTCGCCGCCAGCTTCGCCGTCAAAGTCTGAGCTTGAGCCATCCCCAGCCTCATCCTAAGATGACTCTGCCTCTGTATCAGACTCGTCGTCATCTAGGACAGGCGCTCGCGAGCTACTCTTAGAGTGAGTACGCCCGGCCCTGCTGCGACTGCGTACTGAGATCCCCCATCCTGCTCTCCCCGCTTCTCGGGCAGGTATAGATGGTCCCGCTGGAGTACCCCCTGCGGCCGGTATCTGAAATAGGGCTTGAAAAGAACAATTGGCCAACGCATCAGTTATGCTATGCAAAGTCGAGTATGAATACCGAGTACAGTGTATGAATGTCGTGAGCAGTGTATGAATGTTGTGAGCAATGTATGAGTACAGTGTATGAATGCTGCGAGCAGTATATGATTACAGTGTATCAGTGCCGTGAGTGGTATGCGAGTGCAGTGTATCAAGTGTCGTATTGATAATGCGATGTATCAGATCAGTATGGAACAGAATGTGCAAGGTTTCGGGGCTGAGTTTGAAGGAACTTACCGGGATACCATAGATGCTGAGCAGGTCCATGCTCCTCTGTAGCATCCCCATCACTGAGGCCGACAGCTCTAGAGCCTGTCCAGTGTACTCAATCGAAGCAGACAAAAGTGTTGAAGTAATTTGTATTCTACGGGATATCAAATGAAATGAAATGACTGTACAGAATGCAAAGTATAAGTACATACCGGGGTCGAACCGCGAACTCCGATGAGCTCATGATCAGCCAGAGGAGGAGCGATGGGTATCTGATAAGTCTCTCCACCCTGTCCTCGGCATGTCATGGTGGTGGGCAGGTCTGGCCACTCAGCTCTGCGTCCCCTCCGGGGCCCACTCCGGTCACGGGCCTGAGTCGCCCTCAGTACTTCTGCTCCTGCTACTAGCGTTGCAGGCCTCTCCTTCTCGACTCGGCGAGCACTGGCCAAGGGTCGCATCAGATAAGTCTCGATGAAAACAGTGTGGTCGCCCTCATTTCTGAAGAAGTCAGAGTCCCAGCTGATAGTGAAGTTGATCATCTCCTCCGGGGTGTACCTCTATGTATGCCTCATATGGGTGGGAGGCGGCCTCGGAACTATTTGTTTTGGTAGGCCGAGGGTCTGACACAGGAAGCGCTCACCCAAATACCATACCTGGCAGACCGGACCCTCCAACAAAACCCTGAACCGGGCAGTCTCTCGAGCACCCGCATACTGCTCTCTTACTCCATCCGGTAACACGGCCCAGGGCTATCAAGTGATCTGCAAATGACAAGATATACAGTTTGTTATCTGCTATTGAAAGTACAATGTAACGCAAAGCTTAAATAAACTATAATGTTTGAAATACCTCTTTTGCGGTAATGGTGTCGAAGTATCTACGGAAGAACATGAAAGACTCTCGCGGCCTCCGCTCGCACCTCACATCGAATCGGGGAGAATATGGGACAGCAAGGGGCATCTCTACCTCCGGCTCTGGAGCAAGCCTCGGAAAGTAGGCATACACCCATAACTACAGAATGTAAAAAGGCAACAATAAGTATTGCTTATCAGTAAGGCAATATGCAGATAAAGCAGAAATCAGAGAATGATGTGCAGTGTATCGTGCAGTGTGTGAAGTGTATTGTGCAATGTGTGCAGTGTACAACCAGTGTAAAGCAGATCGCATGTATGCAGTGTGTGTGGTGTACAGATAGTGTAAAACAGAACTGTAAAACATAAAGGGAAAATATACCTCCAAGGCTCGCCAGTAGCCTCCCAGCAGATGTCTGTTGCGGCGAGAGGAGGAGCTCATGTATCCGTAGAGCGTGGCTAGGCCTGTGCCATCCCAATCATAGCAACGGATCCTGGTCACGTCCACCAATGCGCTCAGCAGATATAGGGTAACAGTGTTCACCCGGTCGACGAATAAGGTGGTGCCCAGCAAGAACATGATGAATCCTCGAGCGTACTGCTCCACCTCCTCGTGGGTCGTAGGCGCCTGTATCCGAAACTGGTCCTCGAACCAAGAATATCTCACGAACCCTAGCCGGGAGAGAGGTGGTCGAGCGCCGAGCAAGTAGATCTGGGCAGCATCCCACGCGCCCATATCGGTGTCGAAGGGAATCGGAGATCACCCCCTACTCCGATGCCGGTGAGCATGGAGAAGTCGAAGGGAGTCATCGTCATCTCCCCTGCAGCAGAAAGGTGGAAGGAATCGGTGGTGTCCCACCACCTCTCCACTAGCGCGCCCAGAAGGGGCCTACTCCCAGTGAGGCGCGAGAGTCCCATGCAGAAAATGCCAAAGCCGGCCTAATCGACGATATGGCGAACCGCGTCAGGCAACTCCATGTACCAACCTCGGGCAATGGTATTTCCATACCCTCGGAAGGCATGGGAATATCCCTGTGTTCAAAGACAAACAGATGCGAAGCAGTGTCAGAAATACAGTGTTTGAATGCGTTCAGAATTGATGAAAATGCAGTGTGTGTGCATGTGTTCGAGTTTACACAGATATCGTGTATGATGGTGCTCAGGGTGAACTAAGCATGTGATCTACAGGTACGTTTGTGATGATCAGTTAAAGAACAGTATCGACTATCAAGGATGTACGATCTACATTGCAGAAAGTAAGAGAGGAGGAGTGCACCTCAGCAACGCCGAAGGATAGATGCGACTTTGGCTCGCGTAGCAGGAGCTCCAATGGTGGGCCTCGCGCGTAGCTCCTGAACTGGCGGATGCTATCGGGAGGCAGTATGTGTATCGCAGGCCGGTATGCCGCCGGGTCGAAAGGTCGAACACTGAGCGGCAGGAGCTCGACCTCAGGATCTGTGTCCATCTCTAGGGGAGTCCCACCCTATGGAATATCGTCTGCCATCGCGATAAGGGTGCAAAAGTGGTCGAGGGTATGGAAAATGGGTAAAAATGTAAAAAGTCAACCAAAAGTCAACCCCGAGGGGTGAAAAACGGAGGAAAATGACAAGGCTCGGAAGAGGGTACGGAAAACAAGGTAAACTTGGGGGAAACAAGCCCCAAGTGGTGGAAATCGAGAAGGGGACACCGAAATCACTTTCTAATCGGTTCAAAGTGTGTAAAACAACGAAGGTTTCGCGAATCGAACGTTGTGGGAGGCTCGAAAATGGGAGAAAAGCTCGGATTTAAGGGCGAAAAATGACCTAGAGAGAGAGCAAAGATTTTCGGCAAGGGAGAAGTGAAAGTATAGGGTTTGGAACCCTATATTTAAAGACCCGAGCCAAAATGTCAAAACTGCCCCGAATCTGCCACTTTTGGCAGATCGGCCAAATTGTTAGCCGATCGGCTAAATTGTTGGCTGATGATCTCCTTTTGTGGCCGATGGATGGCCGATGGCTTCCCCTTGTGGTCGATGCGCCTCCAATGCCCTTGTTTGGGTCAGTTATGTTGTTTGGTACCCTCATCCTTCAAGAAAGTGCAAGAAAATACACTTTTGAAGCTTAAGCAGCCTTCGTGTTGACCTCGAACTGTGTCTTCCGTGTGCGGCACTCGATATGCGTGAGGTGTATCTTTTTTCGTATCCTTTTGTATATTGCGAGATTCAAAAATTGCTTTGAATATGTTGCATTACAATGTTTTGTCATGTTCGTAATAAGCGCGTTTGTTATACGTCTTTTCTCTCTTGCATTGAGCATGCCTCATCTTGTTTTGAAGTTGCATCTCAACATTGCGGATAACAGGCCTTTACCATGGCTTGCGTTGTCGCACATGCCTTCCTTGCATTGTTATGCACATTGCTTACGTTGTCGCGCAGGCTTTACTTACATGTGTTTATGCACCCGTTCTCGCATTGTTATGCACATTGCTTGCGTTGTCGCGCATGCTTTACTTACATGTGTTTATGCACCCCATGGCTCGCGTTGTCGCGCATGCGTTTCTTGCATTGTTGTGCACCTTTTTATCCGCGTTGTCACGCACACTCAGGTTGCATTGTCATGCATCCCCTTACTTGCATTATCACGCATGTTTTACTTGCATTATCATGCTTACTTCAGTTGCATTGTTATGCACCCATTGCTTGCGTTGTCGCACATGTTTTACTTGCATTGTTATGCTCGTTCTAGTTGCATTGTCATGTATCTTTTCACTCGCATTGCTATGCACCTTCTCACTCACATTGTATATGCATGTGTTTGTCTCATATTGAACTGATTTCTTGATCTAACATTGAACATGTGTTTCTACTGTATTGTACTTGTTGAATTTATTTCTTTTGCAGGCACAATATTGTATGTACGGTTCATTGCATCGCGCTTTCTTGCGCAACCTTTTTCCACTCGCATTTGGCATGCGTTTGGACATATCTCTCTCATCTCGCGTTTGACACGTGTTTGGATGACTGCGCTTTCTTGCACAATCCTTTCCTCTCATGCATGTGCCACGTTGAGAGATGCTCTCTTTCCTCTCATGTGTGTGCCACGCTGAGAGATGCTCTCTTTCCTCTCATGTGTGTGCCATGCTGAGAAATGCTCTCTTTCCTCTCATGCATATGCCATGCTGAGAGATGCTCTCTTCCCTCTCATGTGTGTGACACGCTGAGAGATGCTCTCTTTCCTTTCTTGCGTGTGCTACGCTGAGAGATGTTGTATTTGAGACTCCGGGTATTCTCGGTAGTCCCTTTTAGTCTTCTTCGCGTGAGACGCAGTGAGAATTGCATAATTTTCTTACATCCTTTCTGTTGGAATATGTAGGACTGTTATTTCTTATTCGCTTGCTTAAAATGTCGCATTTACTTTGCATGTTATGCTTCATTACAGCTCTCTTTGCATGATTATAAGTTATGTTTGGCATTGTGCATGTCATTTGCATCTTGCCCCTGCCTGCAGGTGCATCTCTTTGTTATCTTGTATGCTTGTCTAAGTTTTCGGCCTTGTCGAAAATGGGTCGTCTCTGGGCTTTGACATTCACTCCTGTCATCTTATGACTTTCGAGTTCTGTCAAAGAGGGGCAACTGTAGACACCCCATTTTTGACCGTCCTTAAGACTTGGACATCATCATTTCAACACTCGATGATCTTCCATGCTTGTGTTCGTTTTGAGTTCCCAAAGGTCTCGGCTGCGCGTCTTGCCTTAGGATCTCACAACTTGTCTGTTTTGTGCTTGGTTGTGGACCAAGGACTTGTGGTTTTGCTTCTGAGGGAAGAGGGTGGCTTGTTGGCCATCCCTACAACCCATCGGCTAAGGCCTTGTGCCATCGGCCTTGTTTTCTTGCTATCGGCCATAAGTGTTGGCCGATCGGCACTTTTTTTGGTCGATCGGCCATATTTCTTGGTTGAGACCCTTCTAGCTGCTTTTTCAGAAATTTTTGTGCCAGTTGTGATAGCTGGTGAGCACAATTCTCATCCTCCACGTGTATGGAGGGATTGAATCAAGACTCAAGCTTGTTCAACAAGCTTGAGAATTGATTTTCTATAAGAAGGGAGGCCCCTCTCCCTTTCCAAAGGTTCTAAAAAGTTGATATACAAAACATATATCACTCTCTCTCTATATTTGACCTCTCTCTCCACATTTGCTCTTGTTTGTGCTCAAAAGTGTAAATTCTTCACACTTTTACACTAAAGCACCTACTAGAACACCATCCTTTTGTTGCTGAGATACTTAGGAGCTGGTGTTAGTGTTTTCGGGTTGGTTTAAGCTCAGAAAGCTGCTGGAGTTGTGTTCTTGAAGGTGTTCTTCAAGGGTGAGTCAACTAGCTTTTAAACCTTTGTTTTGGCTTAAGCTTTTGGACCTATTTGCATGCTGATTTAAGCTTAACTTTCTACTGTAAAAAGTTCTGATTTTTCAAGCTTGTAATGTTTGTTTAAGGTCACTTTTGTGTTGGGGGTAGTCTACCCCCTCTTAGGCCTTGTTTGGCCTTATTTTGTGCCTTCCTTTTTGAACTATTGGGACCACCTTGTTTTGGCCTTCTCACCACTGAAACTCAGAAAATTTTCAGTGGTGGAAAGGTGGTTTTGAGGTCCCAAATAGGAGAGGGTCATCCCCTCTCCTTGTGTCTTGTATGCTTGCATTGATGGCTCATAAAAGTAACATGCTTGTTAAGCTTGTTTTGGCTCCATCTTAGCATGTATTAGGCCTTATTTCAGCATGTTATACCTCTGTGTAAGGTTGGTTTGATAGCCTCTTGCAAGCACCATGCACTTGTGGTGCAATCCTCTCTATTGCCTTAACATGCATCTTGTGTTTAGACCATCATTCTTGCATATTTTCGCTAAACTCCAAGAAGCTTTTAGCCTTGTTTTACCATGCTTAAGCTCTAATTTGTGTTTTTTTGGTCATGCATGCGATGCTTTGTATGGCCATAGTGCGTTCTAGCTTGTTAACTTTGAGTTTCCAAGTCACTAGCATGCATTGCTTGGGCTACTTTCATGATTTGACATCATTTGTTGTATAATTTCAGAGCATGTTCCATTACCATGCCCTCAAATTTGTCATTCTTTCAATACTTTGAAGAGTTGGTGTTTTATGCCTTAAGAGTGGGTCATTGTGCATGCCTCTATGCTTAGGCCTTTGGGCTATCATTTCAGTGTATTTTTTGTCTCGTTTTACCATGATGTAACTCTGATTTTTGTTGTCAAAGTCATGCCATGTTTGGTTTTGATAGGTGTAGTGTAATACCCCTTATTAGTCTTACGTGCTTCATGCTTTTGGTCTTTTGTTCTAGCTTGTGTTGGCTAGGTCTAAGCATGTTTTTGGTCTTATCTTGACCTGCCTTGGGACTATTTTGGTTTCCCTCGGCCCTTTGGGGCTTGCTTTGCGTGGCCATGGTGTAAGTCTCTTTGCTAGTTTCAAGCTTTGAGCTTTCTTGCATGCTATGCTTGACTTGTTTGAGTGGTTTGGCACCATTCCATACATGATTTCAGGGCCTACAGTGTTGTCACACATCCATGCTTTTCATTCATTGCTCTTGCTTGAGAGTTGTTATCTCTATGCCTTGTTTGTGAACCAAAGTGTATGCATGTTTGTATGTGCTTTCGTACTTCATTTCCATAGCATTTTGGCCACTGATTTGGGCATGATTGAGGTCTGTCCATTTTAGTTTATGTCTATCTTGCATATTGTTGCATGCTTGTCGCATTGCATGATTCTTGCATGTTGTTTACATGTTTAGGTTGCACTACATGGTGCTTGCATGCTCATGTTGCATTACATTGTTTACACGTCATTAGTTTTGTTAAGTTATGCTTGCATTGCATTGCATTTGGCATGCTCATGATTGTATTGCATTACATTTCCATGTTGTGTGCATTGCATTGTGTTTGGTTTGGGTGTTAAGCCAAACACGAGGAACGAGGGACGTTTCATACTTGAAGTGATGAAACGTGCCTCAATTCTCGATCGCCAACACTCTTGATCCAACATGATAGAGTTTAAGGCATTTACGTGATTTTGTGCATTTCATCCACATTGAATTGTGCAACTCGGCCTCTTTGGCCATCATGCATCATAATGCGTGATTGATGGCTCGAGAGCCGAGCACTACACACCTTTGAGCCTTAGACATGATAAGGGGTGTAGTTGCACAACATTTTCTTGCAAATACATTGCCATGCCTCTGTTTGTGCTCTGTTGCAGCAAAATGAGCAGTTTGCAGGAAGAGATGGCCGATCGGCTATATAGTGTGCCGATCAGCTAACAATATTTGGCCGATAGTCTCCAAATTGGCCGATGACCATTATCCATTGGCCGGTGGCCACCCCTCTTGGCCGATGACCTCTCAGAGTGTCCATGAGGTAGGTCAGAAGCATCACAAAAGTTGGCATAATTTTCAGAGGTACAGAACAATGCAAACAGAGGCAACATGAGGCATGGTAACGGATTTCCGAGCGAAGCCGACCAAGCATGCATATGCCCCTCTTCTCGAGGCCATTTTAACTGCTTTGTATAGTTAGTTAATTTGTAATTAATTAGTTAATGTGTTAGCTAATTTAATTCACTGTTGTAAATTATTAATTAGCTTAGTATAGCTAATTTCCAATTTGATCTTGTAATAATTAGTCTAATTAGATTATTAGATTAGTTGGAATAGCTTAGTGTAGCTTGCTTAGTGTACTCATTCGGACCCTCCGTTGAGAGGGCCAACTTTTGTAATAAGTGTGCGTGAGTGTGTGAATGTCTTCCAACTCCACGTCTTTCTCCCTTTTACTTAACCGCTTACGATGGTTAGTTCTAGGTCATATTTTGATTAGCATCCTTATGCTATGCATGTTTGCATCACTCATCTGTATTGCATGCACCGGGCTCGGCACATCATACTAACTACATTGTGTTTCAATTCCGATTTGAATACATGTTATCAAGTTGCATTTCACATGACATCTTAGAATAGTCGAGCCTATTTCTAGTTGCATTTTGTATGTGTTGCATTAGCCATTGTTAACATAACAAGGATCATGCATGATTTCTAACTAGTTGTTGTTTTGGCTCGGAGTACTAGGTAAGCTTTTACGCTTTAGCATTTTGCATGTGTGTTAGTGTTAACACGACGGCATGCTTGCCATGAGGCTATTTGCTTAAGTGTTTAATTGCCTGAATGCTTGTGGGTGAATGTTGGATTGCTTGAATTGGAACAATTCATCGAAATGCGAGTTTTAAGCCCACTTGAGGATGGCAAAATCATGTTTTCTTAAGCCCACTTGAGGGTGGCAAAATCCACGTCTTAGCCTACTTGCGAGTAGCACCTTCAAACCATTTTCAAACAAACAAACATGAGATGTTTTGTTCTAACTTAGGCAATTTAGTCTATATTTGTATGTTGTGCGCATCACATAGTAATTCTAGATTAATAAACCGGAATAAGAACGCATGTGTTTTCAAAAACAAAATATCATGTTAGTAAAGGCCGATCTTTGATCGGGCGAGCGGGGGTGCTCATTGTATGACATTCCCCTCTCGTACCCAAGTTCTCGAGCCGAGGTAACTTTGGTGATGATGGACACGTGGCCTTAGGCATGAGTCAAGGTTTCCTAAATTTCCCCCAAAATAAAATATTTAGGTGACAACTCTGTATCTGGCAAAGCAGTCTATGTTTGGCACTTCTTTATTAAAATTAATTTTCCAAAACGATTTGCCGGATTTGGACTCTTTGGTGATTTATCGGTCTTGCATTGCACTTTGCGAGATTAGATTCAGAACTGTGACATTGAGTCCGAACTGTAGTAGCTAACGAACAAAATGGATTTCGTGCCATCGTGCACGGAGCCGGGACGTTCGGGCACGTCTACACATGGGGTTCACACATCTGATAACTGCTATGAGATTGTTACCACTAATGATCTCACTTGCTACTCAGCCATCATAAGTAATGTTGATTTGTGACATCAAAGATTAGGTCACATGAATTTCAAAGACCTAACTAAGATAGCCAACAAAGAGCTTGTGAGAGGAGTATCTAAACTAGGTAAGAATATGAACCATGTGTGTGGACCATGTCAACTTGGGAAGCAAACCCATGCCCCTTATAAAAAGGTGAACAACTTCATAACCAAACGTCCTCTTGAACTGGTTCATATAGATCTTATGGGACCACTCACACTGAAAGCATTGGAGGCAAAAGATACATTTTTTTAACCATTATACTCATTTTTCATGGGTAAATTTTTTAAGAGAAAAATCTAATACGTTTGATGTTTTCCAGGCCTTAGTCCTTAAAATCCAAAATGAACATGGTGTTTCTATTGGACGTATCATAAGAATCCGAACTGATCATGGTCGTGAGTTTGAAAATAGTTCGTTTTTAGATTTTTATGATATCCATGGAATTAAGCATGAATTTTCTGCACCAATTACTCTACAACAAATGGAGTTGTTGAGAGGAAGAATAGGGTTGTTCAAGAGATGGCTAGGGTCATGCTCCTGATTAAGAAAGTTTTTCCAAAGTTTTGGGCTGAAGCCTTAAATACCGCCATTTATGTTGTGAATCGTGTGTATTTAAGGCGCGACACTTTATAAACTCCATATGAATTGTGGAAGGGATTGAAACCTAATGTAAAATACTTCAAAACTTTTGGGAGTAAATGTTACATTTTCAAAGATAGAGAGCCTTTGGGCAAATTTGATTGCCGAAGTGATGAAGGTATTTTTCTAGGGTATTCAACCACTAGTAAAGCTTTTGTGTCTATAACCTGTGAACTTTATCTTTAATGGAATCGATCAATGTGGTTATAGATGACAAAGGTTCTCCTACTTCAGCGATAAATGAGGAAGAAAATGGTAAGGCTCCAATCCTGGATACTGAACCACTAAGTCAAAAAGAAGCTGAGATCCAAGCATAAAAAGGTGAGACAGCACCAACTTCTAAGGTAAGTCAGAGTCCAAAGAGTACAAAAAGAGACACCACTTCTGATGCCTCTGTCATCACAAGTCCAGTGTTCAAACCATCAGCAAGGGTGAAACTGAATCATCCAGCTCAATAGGTGATTGGAAGTGTTTCAAATCAAATGAAAACCTGAAGACAAATTCGGGAAGAAGTATCTCATATGTGTTATGTTTCATTAATAGAACCTAAGAATATAAAAGAGGCCTTACTAGATGATAGTTGGGTCAATGCTATGCATGAAGAATTAGATCAATTTGAACGTAACAATGTCTGGACTCTGGTCCCCAGACCTAGAGACATGAATGTGAGAGGTACCAAGTGGATCTTTAAGAATAAATCTGATGAGAATGGTACTGTAGTTAGAAATAAAGCTAGGTTGGTTGCTCAACGCTATACTCAAGTGGAGGGTGTTGACTATGATGAGACGTTTGCCCTAGTTGCACATCTCGAATCTATTCGTATTTTACTTGGTGTTGCATGCTTTCTTGGGTTCAAATTATTTCAAATGGATGTGAAAAGTGCCTTTCTGAATGGATACTTGAAAGAAGAGGCTTATGTTAAGCAACCTAAAGGATTTGAGGACCCTAAATATCCAAACCATGTCTACAAGTTAGACAAGGCTTTATATGGGTTGAAACAAGCCCCTCGGGCTTGGTATGATAGACTTACTATATTTCTTCTTGATAATGATTTTCATAGAGGTAGTGTGGACAAGACTTTATTTGTGAAATATATTAAGTCTCATATACTTGTTGCTCAGATTTATGTTGATGATATTGTGTTTGGATCCATTGCTGATCATCTTGTGAAATATTTTTCAGATTGCATGACACATGAGTTTGAGATGAGCATGATGGGAGAGTTGTCTTTTTTTTTAGGTCTTCAAATTAAACAGTCTCCTTCAGGTATGTTTGTTTCTCAGATTAAGTACGCCAAAAACCTTGTGTTAAAGTTCGGTCTTGAGTCGGCCAAACATACACGCACTCCCATGAGAACCAGTCTTCACATTTCCAAAGATTCCTCAGGTACTGATGTTGATCCTACCCTTTATAGGAGTATGATAGGGAGTCTCTTGTATCTCACAGCCAATCATCCTGACATTGCATTTAGTATAGGTGTTTGTGCTCGTTACCAAGCCTATCCTAAAGAGTCTCATCTTCTTGCAGTCAAACGCATCATTAAGTATGTTAATGGGACATTGGGTAATGGGATTTGGTTCTCGACTGACACTACAACTGAAATCACTAGTTTTTCTGATGTCGAGTGGGCAGGGTGTGCTAATGATCATAAGAGCACATTTTGGGGGTGTTTTTACCTTGGGAATAATTTGGTTGCCTGGTATAACAAAAAGCAAAATGCCATCTCTCTTTCGACTACTGAGGCTGAGTACATTGCTGCAGGGAGTTATTGTGCCCAAATGTTGTAGATGAAGCAAATGCTTCATGATTATGGAATAGACCAGAACACTCTCACCTTTTTTTGTGGTAACACAAGTGCTATTAACATTTCTAAAAATCCTGTCCAACACTCTCACACCAAACAGATTGACATTTATCATCATTTCATTCAAGAGTTAGTGGAAGAAGGCCTTGTTGTTCTTGAACATGTACCCACTGAGCATCAAAAAGCTGATATTTTTACAAAACCCCTTTGATCTTCTTAGGTTTGAGTTCCTTAGAAAAACCTTGAGTGTCATGCTCAGTCACTAAGGTGTTACCTGTTACTTGAGTGAGTGAGAGTGATTGGCTTTATGTGTGGTTGGATGTTATAATCTCATTATCATTAATTCCTGTCATATCTGTATTTAGATTCATATGAACACTTCTCATGCTGCTTGCAAGATTTCATTCTTCTTTGTTTATAGCTCATTCGGAATGCCCATGGTCATTGACTTCATGATCTCATTCTGTACATATCCTTGAGTTAAACTGTTGCAGGGGTTTCTGCACAAGTGATCAAAGTTCTCTATGAACCACTAACAGTGTTTCTTATACATTTTCAGAGGAATTGACCTATACTGACATATCATGGGTGATGTTGAGTCTCTTAACCATCTACCATCATTTTTCACTTTCACGGTTCCTCCCCAAGCTCATTGAAGTCCAGGCATTAGGAAAAGGCTACCTCAGAGGCACCAACCAGGCCATCCTTACTGATTTCATGCTTCTCTGGTTTGACCTCCATACTCTTGAGCGTGCATGCCACCAGTGAGTGCCCCATAAGAAAGAAAAGTCAAAAATAAAATAAAAATAAAAATAAGGGACTCATTGATTGAGGGGAAGCCTCTGTGTTTACTCAACAAATACCCTTTGATTCCTAGTGGTTTGACTTTTCTTTGTGATGTTTAGTTACACTTGCCGGAGGTCCAGCTATCCGATCACTATGAGGATTAACTCTAGCTCTGTGGCCTCTTAAGGATTGCACACACACATATTCATTTTGTGAGCTCTCATGATTGAATTTGAGTTGTGCATTCTCATGTAGCCTATGCTCATTGATCAATATTTATTTGATTTGCTCATGATATTATGTTTCATATTGTCAATATTGCACGTTTGTAGGCTTCATGGTTTTTATATTATCTCATCTTAGTGTCACATTCATGCTATTGTGCTCATTTCCTTTTGTTCCAAGTTCCACTTAATTGTGTGAGTTTTTTTTTGTTTTTGCTCAAAAAGGTGTTTTTAAGTGTCTTCTTTCTTTTATTCTTCGCTCGAGTGAGGGAGTTTGTGCTCGAGCGAGCTTTCATTCAACCCAGTATTTTTGCAGATGGAACAGAGAACGACGATATCTTGGCTCGAGCGAACTCGTGCGCGTAAGTGTCTTTGCGCAAGTGATAAATGTCTCGCTCGAGCAACCTATTAAGGTTTAAATAGTTTATCCGCCTCTTCAGACTCCATTTTTTTCCCTTTTTTGTTCGTTTAATCTCTCTCTTAGTTTTTTTTCCTCCTCATTGCTATTCGTCGCTTGGTCTTCACTTGTTTTTGGGAGGCATTTCTCATCAATCCGTCTTGCATCTTCTTCGTTGATAAGTCTTTTTATTTATTTTTCGTACTCCTTCTATTTGTGTCTTTGCTCTGCTTCATCTGTGATTGTCCTGGGTTCATCTTCATTGTTTGGGATCATTTATGATTTTTTTTTTGTCTTGTTGTCTCCCTATTTAATTTTAGCAGTTTGGTTCATTTTTGCAAGGGTTTATTGTTAGGGTTTTGTTAGGGCTTTATTTTTTTTACCCTGGTTTTGCCATGAGTTTTAATTGCTGATTTGTGATATTCTCAGTGAATTGTGTTGCTGATTTGTGATGTTCTCAGTGATTGTTGGTTCCCTTAATCTAATGTCCTTATATCTCTCTTACTGCTACATTTGGTTGATATTGGGACTTAACCTAGCTCTGCTTTTCAAGTCATTGATATAGTGCTTTGGTTTTGTAAATTTTGATTTTTTAACTTGTTGGACTAATGTTTTGTGTTGTGCTCCTATGTTTTTTTTTTGGGGGGTTCTAATGGGCTTTGGTTGTTCGCTGGTTTTGTCTTGGTGGGTTATGGTTTTGTGATTGTCTTTTCTCTTTTTTGGTCAGTCGTAGCTGAGTCTTTGAAACATTGTAAAACCACCGTGTCTCGCCCCAATTTCAATACTGACAAATTTCAATCCAAGGAAAAATCTAACCTTTATTGAGAGCTTTACGTTTCTAGAAAAGTTCTCTTAGAACGCAATGTCCACCCTAGTGCTTTTGAGTCTATTCCTATCCGTTCTTTGTTTGATGCTTTAGAGGGTGACCAGGTCTTGCTTTTCTTTGGTCCACAAAATCTTAGCTTGGTTTGAGAATTCTATTGTAATATGCACTTCATTTGCAAAGAAATAACCCCCTCTTTTCACACCTGGGTTCCTAACAAAGCCTTGGTTATAGATGACAAAGTCATTAGGCGGTTTCTTGATCTTCCGAAAGTCCAGAACTATCATTATCCTTTTATTACTCGCAGCTTTGTTGATTTTGATCAAGTGGCCACACTGAACTTTGTGGCACTCCCCGGACTTGGGTTACCGAGGCTCTCATTAAGCAAAATGAGCTTCTTCCCCATTCTCATCTCCTAAACATCATTTTTTGTGCCAACATTTATATTACCACTCATTTTTCTCACATTACCCAAGATCAGGGTTATGTGTTGTATCGTATTGACCACCGCCTTCCCATTTACCTGTCTGAGATGATAGTATCCAAAATGTTTATTGTTTTTGAGGGTCGCAAGTCTTTGGGTCTCCTTTATGGGTGTTTCCTCACACTCGATTTCTTACATCTCTTGGTGTCCCTATCTTTGATGATGACGAGTTTGTATCTCCCATTAAATCAATCACCAAGTTGACCGTCTCACAGAGTCAAGCTCATGTTAGGGGGATTTCGTCGAGAGTCGGGGTGTCTGATGTAAGTGATGATCCACTTGCCGAGGAGGCCGAGATTGATGCAGCCACTGCCGGTGCACCTAAGATGCATCCTCATTCGTTCCGTGGCTAGCTGCAGCAGTTCGAGTAGTTTGTCACCCATTGCCTTGATCAGCTCGATGCCAGGCTTGATACCCTTGATGGCCGCCTTGATCAGCGGTCCGCCATACTGACTCAGATCTTTTCTTTGCTACAGATGCAGCCGCCGCCTCCACTAGACTCTTAGTGATGTTTGTTTTTGGATAGTTTTTGGACAGTTTGTTTTTTTCTTGGACTGTATATTCTTTTTCTTTTGTCTCTCCCGGACAAAAATGGGGAGTATATATCTATTTGCATGATTGGGGTATATATTTATGTTTGCATGATGGTTGCTCTATTGGGATATAGTTGTGAATTTTGCATATTGGACATAATATTTTGGGATATAGTTGTGGCTTTGCATACTGGACATAACATTTTTGGGATTTTGACGTAGTTTTGATTCATCATGTCTTGCTATGGTTTTTGATTTTGGTTAACTACTCTCTCTATTCCCATAGTGTAGTTTATCTATTTTTGCAGATATTTCGTCAAGGTTGTTTAGTTAGTTGGGTTGGTTGTTTTGAGTTGCTTTGTTTGTTTAGTTAGTGCGTGTGTTTGCTAGGAAACTGTGTTAGAATGTTTTGTCCAGGAATTGACAAATGGGGAGGTTGTTAGGTTTCTTAGTTTTGTCAATCCAATGAACAAACATTGTTAATCGAGTTGTAATTTTCCCGGTTGTTTTGCCTTGGTTGCTCGAGCGAAGGTGTCCTGGCTCGAGCGAAGAAATCCTTCTCCCAGAAGTTGTCTATGTCTGCAAATATTCTGGGAAGGAATATTGTGCGCTCGAGTGAAGGAAGTTTGGCTCGAGCAATGCCACTTAAGGAAAACACGCGTATTTGGTTCCTCACTCAAGCGAGAGAGTCTTCGCTCGAGCGACTTTCGCTGCCCCTGCTTTCTATAAGTACTTGTTTAAGTTAGTTTTAGGGTTACGTTTTTTAGATCTTCTTTAAGGATTTTAGGGTTTTCTTTTCAGGTTGCTCTGCTAGTTTTCCTTGATGTTTGATTGAGTATTGAACTCATGTTTTGACAAGCACACATCAAGGAGTTTGGTTGTTCTTTTTTAAAAGTGTTCTTCGGTGGAATCCGAAGATTCAAGTGCAAAGTAGTCGAAGGAGTTTGATGTTGTGTGCAGTCGTTGATTCGACATTGTATGTTGTGGATTCAACATCAATCTGATCAATTCCGAGATAAAGGTTGCGGTGAAAGATATACAGATTGTTGAAGACAAATTGACATTGGTTGGGTAATTTGTTTGGTATATTTGTATCTTTCTTTCTTCATTAGTGGATTGTTTTGTGGCGTTTCACCCGTGATTTTTTAATCACAATTGGAGGTGCTCCAATAGTGATTTTTTTCACGTAAAAATCATTTATGTCTATTTATTGTTTATGAAACAACAATCTAAATCACTTTTGTATGTGCTTGATGATTTAGGTTGTTGGTTGGGGATTAACACAATTAAATCTTGATCTAATCACGAATCACTTAGGTTTTTCAGTTGTGTTAGGTTTTTGTTATTGGCAATCTCGCTTGACAAAACTCATTTCAGTTGTAATTTTATTCGTTCTTTTATTTCAGTGAGGCTATAAGTATTTAGATGCGAATCCAACCCAAATTATGCCTATGCAAAGGAGTTTGTGATCTTAATCTTATCATGTTTGCCACTTCGCTGACTATATCGGGGATCGGGCTGCCCAGTCAGCTCGTGGGGGCCAGGGGGCTTCACCCTATGGCGGGTTTGGGGCAGCGCCCAGGCGAGGCCAAAGGGCAGTGCCCCCGAAGCAAAAAGCAAAATTGCAGTCGAAATTGTTTGTTCGCTTGAATGGTCGATTGTGCACTCGAGCGACGATGTAATCCTTTCAAAAGTTTCACTCGCCTACAAAAGTGCTGGGAGTTGTATTTTTTTGCTTGAGCGGCCTTTCCTGCCCTCGAGCGTAGACCCTTATTCTGAAACACACGTTTTAGTCAGTCCGCTCGAGCGATCATTCATGCGCTCGAGCAAAGATCGCAATTCTATTTTCTATGAATCTTCGATTTATTCAATTTCTAGGGTACGGCTTCCAGATCTTCTTCTTGGATATTAGGGTTTTCATCTGGAGCTTCTTTGCTAGTTTCCTTTGATATCTGTGAGAGTTTATATCATGAATTGAGTGGATTATATCAAAGGGTTTGTTTATTTTGTTTTATTCACAAAAGAGAGATTTGTTCTTTGCTGGATTAATCGTGGAATTTGAGCTTGAAGCTTTGGTGGATTCTGGAGTGGCTCATCGTCATGGATTCGATATCGGCGTTGTGGATTCAACATTGGGCAAGACAATTCTGAGGTAAAGAAGGGGCTGGAAGAGGCACATAGGGGTCGGTTTGATTCGGGCGTGGATTTGCTAGGTAATTGAGAGTACACTTGTGTAATTCCTTTGTGTCTTGTTAGTGGATTGTTTTGTGGCTTTTGTTCGTGGTTTTTTTTATCATAATTAAAGACGCTCCAATTGTGGTTTTTTCCATGTAAAATCGTTGTGTCGATTTGTCTTTGATTACTTGATTAAGATTGTTATTTACTAGTTAAAATTGATACATAGTCACAAATCAATATCTCGGAGATTTTAGATTTTTCACGTTATCAGTACGGGATTCTAACCAGTTGAGAAGATAAAGCTACTGGGTGGTTGAAGTAAGTATAAATAAATTATAAAGCTAATTTTATATTTTCTTAATATATTTACGTGATACTAAATATATTATTTTCGTTAAATTTAGTAAACATGTCAAATCTTTCCAAATTAGAATTCTCTGCTCTTGACATTTTTGGAAATTTTTTTATTTATCTTGGATTATAGATGTTGAGATCCACCTTGAGGCAATGAATTGTGGAGATACTATAAATATGAAAATAAAGCATCCCTGCAAGATCGCGGAAAGGCAATGTTATTCATTTGCCATCATCTCTAAGAAGAATTAAAAAATGAGTACCTTACGATAAAAGATCCACTAATTCTGTGGAATAATTTGTAGGAGAGGTACGAGCACCAGAAGATTGTAATCCTCCCAAGAGCCCGTTATGATTGGTTGCACCTAAGGTTACAAGATTATAAATTAGTTAGTAAGTACAACTCTGTTTTATTTAAAATAATCTCTGATTAAAATTATGTGAAGAAAAAATTACTGAAGAAGATATACTTGAAAAAACATTCTCCACATTTCACGCTGATAATGTGCTCTTGCAGCAACAATATAGAGAGTGTCGTTTTTCAAAGTAATCTAAATTGATTTCATGCCTTCTTATGGATAAACAAACTAATCAAATGTTATTGAGAAATCATCTATCCCATCCAACTAGTTCTACTCCATTCCCTGAAGTGAATAAGGTTGCATTTCATGGTCGTAGACGAGGGAGAGGTTATGATTAATTGGATATGCAAATGCTAGATATCTTTCTGATCTGCATAAAAGCAAATCACAAACAGGATATGTTTTTACCTATAGCATACTCCTCTATCTTGGCGATTAGTAAAACAAACACGGATATAGATCAAATACGGATGGTTGTGCGCAACCTCCAGCCCAAACTAATGCAGAAAATGATCGTGCTCCCCTTCTCTACCTTTTCGGATTTGCATGAGATGGGAGAACAGATCGAGGATGCCATGAAACAGGGCCTTATTGACCAGGAGAAGGAGCAGCCTAGGTGGGCGTTTTCCCGCAGTTCGAATGCGACCACCAGTGGTGATGCAGCTGCAAGATCTTCTGAAGTGGGCATGGTCACCACCACCACATCAAAAAAAGCCACCCCATTCACCGGTGCGCTCGGAAGTAGCTCACAGACGGCCAAATATCCACCTCGAGTTAAGAGGGTTTTTACCCTACTTTATATGCCTTTGTCAAAGGCTCTAGAGGCCTTAATCCGGAAAGGACATCTGAAACCATTGGAACAACGGCCTTTACCTGATCCTCTCCCTCCAAAGCATGACCATACTAGGTACTGTACGTACCATCAACAAATCGGTCATGACACTGACAGTTGCTTTCGTCTGCGCCATGATTTACAAGATCTGTTTGACAACAGGGTCATCCCCGCGCCAGTCCAGCAAAGTCTGTCGGCACTCGACCAGTGAACCTGTGGGGGATAATGTGACTATGTGATCAGGGGATGAACCACCTGCGGATGGCACTCGATTTACTCCAGATATGGCGTATGGCACGCACTGTTTTGAGCATTTGTGAATGCTGGTTTTTGTGCTTTCTGACTTGGGTATTGGGTCAGTCTTGTTATTTTGAGTCTGTTTTGAGTCAGTCTTT